>JAQIXG010000068.1:0-51663 GCA_034700105.1 Oconnorella tubifera
CTGCTTATTCATTATTTCAATAATAATAAAAAAAATTAAAATGTTGGTGGGGTTGATGTCCCGTTTCTCCTCCTCCCTGGCACGTCCAGCGGCACCGCGACTGAGAGGGATGATCGCTGCCCGTCAGGGGACGATGACGCCAAGGGGAAATATGAGCGTCGTGCCTGCTCGCACGGTTGTGTACGGGGAGGCCGGAACGATTCCGGAACGACCGGAACAGGTAGTATTTTATATTAATGATATTATTAATAAATTTGTACATTTATGTAATATATGAGTGAGTTAATAAGATTTTGCTGCTAAATTATAAACGATAAAAGAAACTTAAATTATGGCTGTTTTTAAATTTCATGCCCTATCGAAAAAATAGTTTAAAATGGAAATACTTTCCTTACAACAAGAGTTACTATATATATATCAACGTTTTTATAAAATTAATAAAGTAAATCACGTTTTTGAAATATTCTAAATACACGGTTTATGATTAAAGCTTTAATCTTTACTGCTTTTTTATTTATTTGCTCTAGGTTCGCTTTGGTTTGGTAAAGCTACTGCTGGTCGTTGTACCTTTCATTTACCTCGGTGCAACTATCAGTAAAAGTGGTGCAGCCTTTCTGGAGGAGAACGATATCTTTGTGCCCGAAGACGAAGACGACTAAATCGCCCCGTTTCGAAATTAACTTATCTCTCCCCATTTTTGCTTTAAGTAGAAATTTTATTGTAAATTTTTTCGATATGATGGCTCAATTGCTGCATAACATGAATTTGGTTAATTTTTTGTCTTTGAAATGATGCGTCATTTGTAACTTAATACGGATTTAGTTAAATTTATGATATTTATCACAATTCTGTATATCCCATGATGCAAATCTTGAGTTTAAATCAAAACTAGATTCTACTTGTCCTACCAACTTAAATACATTATAAATGATAGCCTTTACGAGATTATCGATGTAAAATTTCTGTTTGTAGATTTTTACTTTTGTAGTTTGTTATTTAATTTGTTATTTATACTCAAATATTGCAATTTACTGCTTTAAAAATACAATTTAACGTAACTAATAGTAGATTATTTATTTATTTCATTAGCAGTATTGTTTCAATTGATTTGTAAATTTATTTTGCTGATTTTGTACTCAATTTGAAGTTGATTAAATATTTGACACATAATTTTAAATTGTCATTCGAGTCAATTATTTATATTAAATAAATAGATATCATATTAGTATTATGATAGTTTGATTGGCCGATATAACATATCAAGTAAATATCAAAGAAGTACATATAAAAAATGTAATTTTAAGAAATTTTGCTATATAGCATGTAGTACAGAATGTTCGCTATATTTGCATAGCGAATATTCATCAGTTTGAAAATAATACAAACGTTATCCAAAACTGTGATATTATAATTTAAAAATTCATTATATACTTGGAAAACTTTAATACACTTTGAAAATGACATTTATACAAAAGTTTCTGCAAGCAACTACTAGTCTTTAAAAGCTACATATAAGCGAACTCATTATTCATTTATTTCATAAAAATTGTTCAGCAACATTTGAAACAACAGTAAGAAAAGCTTTCTTAGTAAAATTTTCAAATTTCTTCCATTTACTGTCCTGGGGCTGAGAGACTTTTATCCATAAACTTTCTCTTTGAAAAACACATCCACCACTGTAAAATAAAACATTCAATTTATAACCTAGAAATTTAAAGAAAAGAATATACATTTAATTTGCAGTTTAATGATAATAATAAACATTAGAGGTCATTGACCCGCTATAGGGGTCATTGACTCTCTATAGAGGTCATTGACCCGCTAATGAATGAATGAATAAATGAATGAACGAATGAATAAATGAATGATAGTACCATAAATAAATGAATAAATAAACAAACATATGAACTAATGAATGAATGAATGAACGAATGAATGATATACAATCGTACCTTGCTTGGTTTATCTGTCTCGGGATCAAACACTTTCTCCGCTAGTCTCTGGCCTGTCTCTTGTCTCAACTGCTGAAGAAAGCTTCTCATTGTGTCTACAAAACAAAGCACTCGAGACAAAAATACAACGATAAATGATTAAATTAATTATCGAAATATAACCAGGTCTCTCGAGATAGAGGCTTTAAGAAAATCAAATAGGGAAATATAAAACGTTTATATTCGACTACATATAAAAGTTTTAATAATTTTCAAAATGATCCTTTCAAATTATTTTTTAAAATTTCATAGTTTTAAAAAGTTTCAAAGTTTTATCTAAAATATCAACAGCCTCGTATGTATACCTTCTTCGGCTTTATTAGCTGGCCGCGCGTACATTGCATTAAGCGGAAACTGAGCCTCACCGGGAATGTAGAATCTACTGATAGCGAGAGACTGCATCTCTTTCACTCCCTCTGCCTTTGACTTGCACTGCGCAGTGCGTATTTTATACTTTATTTTATACCAATAAAAGAGTCGTTTCATCAATAATTCGTGATAATTGAATTTATGTAGAAATAATTGTAAGTTATTTTTAGTTTTTTTTATTTAGTTTTTTTAAGATTTAGTTTTAAGAATTAATAATCGTAATATAGTTAAAAATCGAGTTAGAATTTTATATAGTTAAATATATCAGGATATGAATCTAGGATCTATCAATTACAAGCAGTCAATTAGATGCAAATTAAGTAATTAAGTCTATTACGTTTTAAACTACTAGACTATGATTACAACTGTTTAACTTATAAATAATAAAAATAATTATTTAATAAAACGGCATATCATTTTCATTGTAATTACAATTAAAAACAAAAAGAATGAGTAATCATTTAGCTATATGCAAACTTTTTGCATTTTCTTGAGGCACTCAGTAATGTAGAGAGTCAAATAGATCAAAGTTCTATCTGCTTCACTCTATAAAAAATTTAACAAAAGAATTCAAATTAAATTTTCATTTAATAATTTTAAACCATTTTAGAATAGTAATATCCAATTAACTATGTTACAATATTCTCATTTAATTGTAACAACTATGACATTGATAAGCACTAACCACTGATTAAACAAAAGAATGTAGGATTAGAAAAAATATACTGCTGATAATCATTACTTGCTGCACCTTTAGCAATCGATAAATGCTAATCAAAATAAGTAACATAAGATATGAATATTAATTCAAGTTTCAAACCTTAATCTCAAAGTTTCTGAAGAAAACATTTGCCTTGAAGAACATAAGAGCTTCGTCAATAATATCCAAGTCGCTCGCTAGTAAAAATATAACAAAATATTTATCATCCATATCTCTATAAGATAACTGAATCAAGATTTAATATCTTAAAATATCATTTAAACGCTTAGAAATATTAAAAATAAAAATCCGAAGCAAACAAGTGAATCGAAATTAAAAAGTTCTGTAAACAGAAGAGTACAATATATACAAAGTTATACTAATACGGAAATACACAAATATAAAATAGTTACTTGAAAAAGAAATTAGTAACACAAAAAAATAGTTTATAAAAATGGAGAAGCTTACTATCTCTAGGGGCGGGGCCTTTGAACTGAGTTTTGATTGGCAGCAGAGCCATATTGCCTATCACCTGAGGCGAAGTCGTAAAAGATGAATGATACTGTAGCGAGAACAAAAAAAAGATCAATACTATCAGAAAAAACATGCAATGTAATTGACATCTGAAAAAGTGAATCAATTAAAGAATTAAAAATATGAAGAGAAAAGAAACGAATCTAAAACTGGCATTTTCATTTATTATCAAATTAAGCAAAAATCTTAATTCATATTCTAATAAATATTTGATATGAAATAAAATAAACTGTCATGCTGTATATGATTAAAGATATACAGTACATTAAGTATTATGAATTGAAATATATCCTAAAATAGAGCGTCTATTTAAAATGTATTAGAATAAAAGTGGTGCATATATAGAGATATATACTGCATATACACCGAATAAATTTTACATATATATACATTTGTATTTATACATTACATACATTTTACATATAAATACATTTACATTTATACTGTATATATATTTTACATACATATACATACATTTATATCTACATTACATCCATTTTGCGGTATAATTCTGTAAAAAAAATACAAAATATAAACACGCTTACAACAGGCATATTTGCTGGGATGATTACAAACGTCTAGATCAATGATTAACTTCTTTTAACTTCAAGTCTATACGTCCAAATCTTTCCCCCGTGTCTAATTAGGCAAATTATATATATTTATATATATAATAAAAAGTTCCGGGTTTTAATTATTAACTAATATCCGGGTACACCCATTTATACAAGAATACAAATGTGCATTTTTAACAGTTTTTTAACAATTTTTGACAAAATGTAACTTTTATCCGAGAAAAGACGACGTTTAACTGTTATTTTATTTTAAAACGAAGATTAAATGCTAATTATCTGATTAATAACACGAATACATTACTTTGTAACTGATTGTATTTGTAAGAATTATAATTCTTGTATTAAATATTTTGTTACTCTAGCTTTCAAATTAAAACATTATCATTTGACATTGTCATATCGCGAATAAATTACAAATAAATCATATATGTATATGAAAATCTTATCATAAATTTAAAGGAAAAAAGCTAAAAGACAAATTTGCAGCTCACTTTTGCAATCTGTTTAAAATTGATACAACTCTGACTTTGAATTGATTGATATGTTTTAGCAAAGGATCACACTTAACTAAACTTCATATTTAAAAAAATATACATTAAACAATAAATGCATGCATCCTTTTATCTCCCCAACTGACGAATTTTGTCCCCTCGCTGCCTAATTTCCCCCCTTTGAAATAATTTCTAATTTCACTGACATGGCGCTAAAGAACTGACCCAAGATCTCCGTGAGATTTTTCTATTTTTTTAATTTAAAATAAAAAATGTTATAAAAATTTAAATTAGGCAATTTTCCTAACGAGGGAAACAAATACTGATCAAGGGACAAACTGATTGATCGAAAGAAATATCGAAATAATTGTCAGTAGAACGAAGTTTTTGCTTGCTGCACCCTTTAGTATTTTGCGAGAAAGTTTGGTACTGCATAAAAAGCTGCCCGAATTGGTCTGTTAAATAATTTATGTAACATTTAATGAAATTATTTGAAAATATTAGTGCTATTTAACATTGTTTAGTTATCTATTTGATTATTATTAAAATATAACATTATGCACAAGAATATAATGTATTTACATCATACTAAGTATAAGTTGCAGCTTAGAATAATACAAAATTGAAGCAGTTTCGATTCTAAAACATATTCTTACAGATTCTACGTGTTTTTCTATTTTCCAAACTGGTTAAATCCTGTGAGTAGAAATGAGTGGGGAGGGATTTATCGGTAGTCCAAGTGACGATCATAGACGTCTGCCCCCTCCTCCTGGTGAGGATTATAAACTAATAGCTGACCCAGCACTTAGACACGGACCATGTAAAGTGTTTCGATGTAGAAGCAATCTTACTAAGGTCTGATTCAGGACTACAACTTTATAATTATGCTTTATGTTTTTGATATAGTCTTTTGTGCACTTTACATTTATTGTTGTCTTTTAATTTAAAACGATCATTATACAGTTTTATACTTGCAATGATAGTTTAATTGTTGGAGGTCACAAATATATTCTGATATTTTGTATACTTACCTATAACTGAATATTAAATAGATGAATCATTGTCTTTCCTTTAGTATCCTTTTCTGTGCTGATGTGACTAATTAATGATGAATTAATTGAATGTATTGATAGATGGAAGCAGCTGAAGAATTGCTGGACCCTAGACCTAGGATGTTGAGATATGCCAAGAGAGATAATATTAATCTAATTATTCCTGATTTCAAGGTACTGTCTTAATTCTACAATCTTTAATATTTAATCTAAATTTTTATTTCACAAATATATTAATGTAACATAGTGTTTGTAATTTTAATTTCTTAGAATTTATATCATATAAATATTATAAAATTGTAATTTTATGTTTAGAAACATTGATTTTTATTTCAAATATCACAATTTATACACGCATATACAATTAAAATTGTAGACATTTATTTCATTGATGATTAATGTAATATTTGTAATTTTATATTTATATTATATTGATGATTAGTATTTGTATTTCTTATTTCATATATATCATTTAATATATATATAATACTTTTATTTATTGATATCAGTTTTACGATGTGTATTATCGCTAATTGATGACAACTATGATTATAAACTCTTAATTAGGAATATAATGATGGTAATGATTAACGTAATCATAATGATATGCATGTGATGATGTAAAATGATGATACTTTCAGTGTGATGAGCATTATGTTGGACCTATACTTATAAAAGAAGTTACTCTTAGTAATCTTAATAACAATGTAAATCAATCGTTTCTCATGGGAATGTGTCAAGTGTTTGGTACAGTACAGGAATGTCATATATACTACCATCCGAGAACAAAGAAACATCTCGGCATAGCAAAGGTTGGGGACGACTAACATTTACTCTCCTTGTTATTTAAGTTTAATGTTGTGGATGCAGCGTGACTTGGTTATAACGGCCCAGACAAAACGACCCAGACAAAACGGGCCTGGGAAAACTGCCCAGACAAAACGGCTCTGACAAAATGGCACTGCCAAAACGGCCCAGACTATTAATTTTTAGGGTTGGGGAAAGGATTCGGGTTAGGTTTTAAGTTAGTGTTAGTGCTAAGGTTAGGATAAGTTTAAGGTTAAGGTTATTAAATGGATTGACAGGTTAATTTATTTTTGGGCTGTTTTGTCGGGGTATTGATTATGGTATTATATGAACGATATCTCTTATATAGCTGCCAATTTAAGCGTCTTACTAAAGGGTGCAGCAAGTTAGCGAAATTGCGAGCAGTCACCTGGAATTGAACCCGGATCTCCCGCGTCCGAGTCCGATGCTCTAACCATTTTGCTACTGAGTAATGAGAGTTTAGTTCAATATTTAAAGTCGTTGAACATACTGCTGTTTATTTACAGTTTTTTAAATATATATATATAAGGTCAATATTTAAATGCTTTTTTTTCTTGTACAGGTTTTATTCACATCATCTCTTGCAGCTCAAAGATGTGTGGATAAATTAAACAACACATCCACCATGGGCACAGTAATGTCTGTCATGCTAGACAATCACGGTAATGCTTAAATCATAGTAAACTGTAAATCATGTCTTTTTAAAGTTAATATAAATGAAAAATGTCAAATATTAAGTTAATATTAAAGTGAAAAAAGTTAGTTAATATGGTATTTATTAAAATATCGGGTTTAAGTTTTTATAGTTTATTTGAATTGTTTCATTTTCTAACGGAGAAAATTTTAAACTTTGTGTAGGTTCAGAAAGAGCTTATCTTGTTGAGGCAGCTACGTCTGATAGATCTTCTTTTTCTTCTTTCCGACCCCCGTCGCCTAAATCTTCCCTCCCGACTAATATTCTAGACGACGTTAAACCTCTCGTTAAAGTTGCGAGATCAACGGGTAGCGTTGATTCTAAACATTCGAGTAGAATGATGGAGTCAAGGCATGGTAAGGAGTCAAAATATGGAGTCAATTGTGACTCAAAAAGGGGAGTTAGTGACTCAAAACATGGAGTTAAGATTGACTCAAAACATGGAGTTAATATTGACTCAGAACATTCAGTTAATATTGACTCAAAACATGGGGTTATTGACTCCAAATCAGTTAATATTGACTCAAAACATGGAGTTAATGCTAACTCAAAATACAGAGTCATTGATGACTCAAAACGGACTATGTCTATTGAGTCTAAAAATATAAGAAGAGAGTCAGTACATTTAGTTGAACACGAGAGAGTTAGAATATTTACTGATATTCAAAATGGTAGCATTGCGTCAGACGATCGACATCAAAATCCTGGCAGGGGATCTCAAGGTAGCGTTTCTAAACGGACAGATATGATCGATACTGGACCTGGTGTAATTTCACCAGACGGTAGATTAGCAGTAAACGTCGCCGGTAGTTTGGTAGATTCTGGTAAAAATGATTTATTTCTGTGTAATCAGAATGAGTTGAATAAAGATGTGATGGGATTGAGTGATGGGATTGGAAGATCGGAGGAGCGTAGTGATTTTACTCGGGGTAGTTTTGATGCGTTGAGACTGCAGACAGATTTGAATAGAACGGATGTTTTTTGTAATAACGGAAATGATTTTAATAATTTAAATAATCGAGTTAGTGAGAAAGTTGATTTTATGGATAATTTGACTTCTGTTTCAATGAATAGTTCGGTAATTAATGAATATAAATCGAGTAATGTTTTAGGTCCAGAAAATGTTGATAATACGAAATTAAATTCAGAAGATTGCAAACAATCGAATGTTTTGGAATCTGAAAATCTCGAGTCTAATAATAAATCATTTGGTCTAGAACGGATAAATAACGACGATTTAGATTCCACATTTAAACTCAGTGAGATCAAAGACGACGACGATCACGATCAAAGATGCGGTTCATCGCATCACGGTTCTGACCGGTCAAACGATCGGTCAAAATATCGGTCGACCAGAAGGGATCGATATAAAGACAGTCGGCATCGATCGCATAGGAGAAAAAGTCGTAGAAGTCGAAGTAGAATTCGTAGCAGACAAAGAAGCGATAGTGAAAATGATACGTCGGATAAACGACGCAAAGCGGCGAATTCATTCGAAGATGAACTTCGTTTGTATCAGTCGCAGCAGTACAATGAGAGGTATAAACACAGGGACGATCGGAGGGATAGTAGGAGAGAGAGAGAGAGAAAGGAAGAGAGAGAGAGAGAGACGAGTAGAGAGAGAAGGGATTATAAAAATAATCCCTTCTCTCGCAATGATAGATCTCGCAATGATAGTTATAAAGAACGAGAGAAGGTTAAAATAAAAGGCGATGAAAAAAGAAACGGCGATGATATGATGGATGGAAGTGTGATGAATGAAGTTAAGGTGGATGATCGAGTTCCTACTGCAATGGGTTATATTGATTCTGACGTTCCGCCTCTACCATTAGTTGATCAGAACGATGACACGCCTCAACAGTATATGAGTTTGGAGTCAAGGATTGAAGCTTTATTAGGCAGACATTTAGCCCCAAGCCCAGGTAGAGATCAAACCCCTCCCCTTCCCCCATTACCCCCCTCCCCCCCAGAGTTTAAACCCCCCATCCCCCCTATGGAATTTGATATGGCTTCCTTATGTTCCGACGGAAATAAATTGGATTTTTCAAGGACTAATGAAAGTGATGTATTGGTTGATTACGCCAGACAGGCTATGTTGTTAACTGATTTAATTAAACATCGAACTAACTCAAAACTCGGCGAATCTAAAACCACGGAAAATTTACCAGTAGGAGGGAATCAGGGAAATGGAAATGCTGTTTGGGAGGGCGGGAACATCTGGGGAACAGAACAGGGGAACAATTGGAAAGTCGAAAATCAAGATTTAAAAGATTTCGGTTTTATCGAAAACACTGAAAAAGATGATAAATTTTCGCGGGTTAAAAGTTGGGATGAGGGAAGATTTGGGTGGGGGGAGGGTAGTGAAAGTATTAAATTAGGGGAAGGGGGGAATTCTAAGGTATTAAGGGAAAATATTACGAGATCTTTTTCGTCTCGAGTTAATTACGTAGGTAGAGAGATGCCTCAGTCAGGAAACGCGACTTTAAGCAGCGCTAGAGTGCGAGATTTGATGTCGATTGATTTCGCTATTGATCGTTTTGAGAAATATTCAAAGGCGGAAAAAGTTGAGACGAAGGAAAAAGAGTGTGAAACAAGTGGAAAGTTTGATCGCGTTAAATCTGGGAATCGATCAAATATTGACCGCAACTCGATTGATCATGTTTCTAATCGAAAATATGGTGATCGAACGGATGGAATTGTTGATCGATCAATTGATCTAATTGATCAATCGTACGGATTAAATGATCAATCATTCGTTGATCAAAATCAATCAAAAGTTGATCATGAGTCGAATCGACTTAACGTTGGTCGCGCGTTGCCGGATGAATTGATCAGATCATACCTCGGTATCGGCAGCAATGGCATGATTACCGGCGGTATTCTTGCTGGTAACAATCCCCACGATGCTGTTCTTAGCGATACCGCTTACGACTACGTCGCTCAGTCATTTAATAGCGCTATTCCTTATGGAGACAATTCTGCATTTTACGCAAAAACAGAGGATAATTTTATAGAAGAGTTTGAAGAGGAATTCGGAGTTGATTTGATTACAGATGAGATGGTGTCATTAATTTTGGAACGACTGGGGAAGGATTTAACGCGAGTGGTAATTAAAGACGTTGAGAAGAGATTGATTGAGAATATCGGGTTTAAGTTTTTGGAAACTTGGTGGCAGGAATCTAACGCTAAATATCAAGTCGGTTCTTTTTACGTTTGTTTGTTTTTAAATGATGAGATAAAGTTTATTAATAATAACTTTCTTGATTTTATGTAGTGATTGATAAAAGTAGTGAATTTATATTAGGCTTTACGCTAAAAAATACATTTATTTTAGTATTTATTTATTTATTCTGTGTAGCTTGTTATTGAAATGTCAACAATGCATGTAGGTAATACAATGTTAATAGCAATAATGCTATTTAATTGCTATTAAATAGTGTTATATATCTATATTTATCATTAATATTTATCTGCATTTCATATCAATTGACAATAGAGTCTATAATGTGGTTGTTTTGCACATAATTTTTTTATTTGATGTTCTATTGTATAGGAACGTGAGCGTCAGAAAGAGCGACATCTTGCTATCGAGTCGAAAACAACGCCATTGGCTCCTGCCACGCCTGTCTCTATCGCACCAATTAAAAGCTTCTCAGACACGAGTCTATCGTCCAATCACGTCGCGGAAGAGAAGACATCCTTGTGCGTTCTATCCACTGAGTCTGCAACGTTACCGACGCATAACGTTACGAATGTCGCGCAGAAAGATTTGAGCGCAACACTAACAGCGCTGTTTGACTCGACTAATTTGATTGGTGGGCTGTTGGGGCTGAGGGGGGCCGCGCCAAAACTGCCCTCTTTTAGGGTTTGTAAGCCCCGTTTTATTTAAGGATTTAATTGTTATTTTCATTGCAAAAAATGTGCTTTTTTAAAAGATAAAAGCCACTTTTTATTTAAGGATTTTATTGCTATATTTGTAATATTTGAGATTAATTGATACAGTTTTGGTATTAAGTAATGAAGTAAGTTATCTGTAATGAAAACTAATTTCTAGATTGTGTTGCGTGCAATTATGAGTATATTTAAGATTTAATTATACATGGTTAAATTCAGAATTAATCCATTCATGAATCATGGATGTTTTTAAGTATTCGATATGTCTAATTGATCCGAATATGTTTGTTAATTTGATTTGAAGTAAATTATCTCCGTTTTATTTTCTAGAAAAAGGAGCTCGCGTTGGACAAGTCTCCCTCTCATCCCACAAGCAAGATTTCCCCTCACAAGGGGGCGCCACAACGTGATGATGAAAATGATAACGATTCCGATGATGACAATGATGATGATGTCTGGAAGAAACGCGATAAACAGCAAATATTCCGCGGGCCACGAACCCCTGAGGAATCCGGTCAGTGGAATCTTGATCTTTGTTCTTTGATGCCTGAGTGGTGAAGCGGTTAGTGCACTGGACACAGAACTGAAAGGTCTCAGGTTTGAGCCTCGGATGGCTTGGAATATTTTGCTGACTTGCTGCTACCTTTAGCATAGTGTTTAATTGGAAGAATTTTTGGATGTCATGGATGTTTTATATATTTACTTTGTTAATTAGATGAAATAATAACAAATCTGTGGTTGTTATTGATTAACAGAAGCTGATGACCCTGATAAAGCTAGCGATGATGAAGATGATGATGATATATCGAGTATATCATCAACAGCATCAGTTGACGACATCATTTTATCGCGTCTCGGTCAAAACAGAGTCCCAGTCTATACATCAGATGAAGGTGACTCGAGCGATGATGATGATTACGATGATAATGCTAAATCTAAACAAAAAGGTATTTGTTACATAAGCATTAATTAGTTGTATAATTTATGTAAGTTAAGTTTTGCTTTTATAATCACTAAATAGATATGAATTCTTGTGTTTAGATAGAACTAGATTACAATTAATAAATAATTACTGCATTTTGTTATATTTTTGAAGAAATGTAACAGAAATATTTGTTTTTTTAGAATCAGTCAAACGAGTTGTAAATCGTATTAATTCAGAAAGTTCAGATAATAGTCGTTCTTCGAGTCCAGAAGTCATTAAAAAGTCAACGAAGTCACGGATAGTTTCCGCAAAGACGAGAGTTCTTTCACCAATCAAATCTGATTCGGACGAGTCGTCGCAGCCAATGAGCGCGTTTGAAGATGACGATCATTTATTGGATCTTGCTGGCAGTAAATCAGTTAAGAAAAATGTGGCAATTAAAAGGTTCATTTTGTTTGCTATTTCTTTATGTTCTAGATTATTAGGTTTATTTTAAAAAGTAAATTGGGTACCTTTCTGTTTTATATTCCTGATACCAGTGTACAATTTTTAAACTATGGCTACTTTTGTTTATCAGAATGTTTTTTCAAACTATCAATTTATATAGAAATTGGCTCTATAGTATCCTAAAAATGTCGTTTATCTTCATATAAATGTAGATAAAAGTCAGTAAAATAAATAAAACAAATAAAAATCTTAAATAAATATCAAATAAATTTAGTTTTTACATTTTCCCAGATCACACGATTTAGTCTCGAGTAAAAGATCGACTCAGTTAAAATCAAAACCATCAATAAAAGATAAATCGTACGTCGTTTCACCAAAGAAAAAATCAGACAAGTCTAAAACCCTTAAATCCCCCGTTATTTCACTTTGCGATATTTTAACTGACGCTGACAGAACCAAGAAATGTCAGCAGGCAGGTGTCGTATCAATAGACGCGACATCAAGAAAATCTAGTGTCGATATTGATCAAAATATCGATAGCGAAAAAGTAACGTTAAGCGAAGGAAGATTAGAAGTAGCGACGTTTAAGTCAAACTTTGAAACGAAACAAAGGATTGACACAGTGTCCGATAAGGATTCGATTGATGATCGAATGAATGAAGATAACGAGTTTGATCGTGATGCAGACGACGATATTATCGATCAAGAGATCGTGGAGGAAGAAATGGTGATGGATGATTTCGATTACGATCAACAACTCGATCATACAGAGAGTAAGAAAGAAGAAGAAAAAGAAGTTGATATTACCGAAGACAAAGAGTCTATAGTATCGAGATTGATGTCGATTGATCATCTTTATTGTGCACCACCTGGTCAGATCGCTAAACGCGCTAAAAAAGCGACACGAGGTCGACCGCGACGGCAATCATTTGATGTCATCAATGTTGAAGATTCAGATGATGGCACTGTATCGCTCTCTGAAAGCGACATCGGTCTCGTTCACACACTCACTGGTGCTACCGCGTTGGATCACTGCTACTGTCAGCCATTTTTCCCAGTTCCCGATCCCCTCCGTGGTATCGTTCCCCCGGATGAGGGTTACTACGACGATGAAATACTTCCCACGCGTGTTATCGATAACGTTACCGAGTGGTTGGAACACGTTCCAGATATTTCCCAACAGTTTGAAATCGACGTCGAACTATCGATAGATACTAAATCTGACGACGATGAAGTATCGTGCGATGTCGATAGAAAACGTCGCAAGTTTTCTCTGGTTGGAAGTCGAGAGCTAGCGAATCTTCTCCCTCCCCCCGTCGCTCCTAGACCTAAATATGAACCGCGACACGCTACATTACAACGCGCTATCATTTACGATGTCGTACGTAGCGGAATCGATTTTGAAGATATCGTTTATCTTCGGAAGGGATTCGAGAGATTAGCCAATGAGAATAGAGATGACTCGTCGCATTGGGCTAGCGGGGTTAATTGGGTCACGCATCCTGTGACCTATTTACCGGATGACCGAAGGGTCAGTTCAAGGTCAATGTGGGTCGGATCAAGAAAGAGGTCGAAGTATTATCAGGAGGATGACCATTTGTCTTCTCATAGAACAGGTGATGAAAGTTTAAGTGAATGTTTGGTTTCGAGTTTAAATTCTCGTTTTTTTCTTTGCACTTTAATGCTCTATTTTTATAAATTGAATAGTAGCTAGTTTTATATTTGAGAGAGAATAGTTTTATACTATTAGAATATGACTTTGACAATGGTTAAGTACCATGTAAACCTTACATATTATATTGAAAAATATGTCTTCTCTCAGATTTACTTTTAGAAAAATATCTTCTTTTTTACTGCAAAGTTTTTATAACTTTAATAATTAATGAGTGTATATATATGTATATATGCAAGATATAGATCTACATACTAAAGGGTTCAGCTTTGATTTATAATACAAGAAATCAATTCGTAATAGATTTTATTAGAATTAATAAGAAATTTTTCATCACGTTTTTAAAGGTTGTGCTCGTACTGAAGGCTACTACAAAATCAGTCATCAAGTCAAATATCTGAGAGCAGCAAGAGAGGTGGATGGGACCCTAGAGACAGCTGGTGGCCAGGATGTAAGCAGCTGTCGACTGCTGGCTGAGCAGCTGGAACAGCAGACGAGGAAGAAGCAGCAGCAGACGCGTGATGCAAGATCAGAGAGTAGACGCTGGCAGAACGCTATTACTTCAAGTCTGGGGGAAGATTGTATTGGAGAACTGCTTAAGTTTAATCAGCTTAAGGTTTGGTGTTTATTTATATATAAATATCAATTATATCTTAGTTTGGTACAATTAAATGTATTTATTTTATGTACAAATATCTCCTATATCATGTTTAATCAGGTTAACGTAGAAGCAAGTTTATGTCAGCTTATGGAAAATAAACGATTGTTTAATGTCACATTAGCACAAAATGGCATGTTGTGAACTGATTTCACCGAAATCAAGCAATGTGAATATCCATTTCGAAATACTGTGCATTAAAAAAGTTTTTTTGCTAATGATGATACAACAAGCTTGAGCAGATTTGTTTCTAAAAAAGCGAATAATTGTATGAAATTATATCTATTGCTTAAATTTGGAATTAGATGGATTACTTAAATTACCTCTACAACTCTTTAGTAATCCATGTCTTATGCCATTATGCTTTACTCTTTGCCTAATTATCAAATAGAAATCAATAAATTTTACACTTTCTACAGTTTCGTAAGAAGCAGCTAAAGTTTGCAAGATCCGGTATCCACAACTGGGGTCTGTTTGCATTGGAGCCCGTACAAGGCGGTGAGATGATCATAGAGTATGTCGGGCAAGTCATGAGGTGTCAGGTCGGTGACGTCAGAGAGAAGAAATACGAAGCTGTCGGTATCGGTAGCAGTTATCTGTTTCGTGTCGATCGAGATTTCATCATAGACGCAACAAAATATGGCAATTTATCACGATTTATAAACCATAGTTGTAACGTAAGTATGTTTTGTTTGGTTGTGGGTTTAATGCTGATTTTGAATGTTGGCGAAATAGTTAGAATTTAAAAATGTCAATAAGCTTGAGGTTTTTTAGTTTTTATGGCTTGGTAAATAATATATTGACATGGGTTTTTGATCTGTTTTGTCTTCAATGCTGTATTTATGCTGTATTTAGGTTTTTTACATTTTTGCTGATTTAGGTATCATTTCTTCTACCATTGTATATTGTAATGCACATTGAATTTTTAAAAACAGTGTATAAACTATGTGACAAGTTAAAATTAAGCTAGATGTCTAGAGTATCATTTATGAATTTGTCAATGATTTCCCAGATATAATTGTCAAATTAAGCGCTTGCTAAAATGTACAGCAGTGAATGAAATTGTAAGTCGCATGTAACATACCCCCCCCCCAAGACTTTTAACTTCAAATCCAGAGAGCTCTAACCACTTTATCATAAGGTCTATTTTATGTTAATTGTTGTATTTTATATGAATCGACGTAATATTTAAACTAGTTTGTTGCACTTTTTATTTGCAGCCAAATTGTTGCGCGAAGATCATTACAGTCGACTCAGTCAAAAAGATCGTTATTTACTCGAAACAGAATATAAACACAAATGAAGAAATCACTTATGATTATAAGTTCCCACTGGAAGAAGAGAAAATCCCATGTTTATGCGGCTCCACAGGATGCAGGGGAACCCTAAATTAATACTATATCGTATATAACTATCGCGTTAGTTTTATAGTAAATTATATCATTGTTATTATCATAAAATTGATATTGAAGGAATGATAAGTTATTCAGTCCAATTGTTTATCATAATAAGGCATTCACATCAAATGAATACAGTATCATTCAGGACTGTAGCTAACTATATCAAGAGTTTTAATTGGCTCTTTCTAGTTGATTCAATGTTGTTGTAGCATTATACTGTTAGAGACAATAACTTTTATCAGACACATATATTACATTGTATATTTATGAAAATATAGAAATTCAGTGATAAATCAATTTAAATTTTTTTTAATTTTATGTTTGAAAACGGATTCGTAAAAGATTTGACTGCTTGAAAATACATTTGGATACATTGTTGTACGATACGTAGTATTTTATGTGACTGTAAATATTTTTTTATGGAATGAAATACATGTATAAAAACGTGTCATAACATTATTTAAGAGTGCCTGAAGAAATAGATGGTTATTTTTGTTAATTTAAGCGGTAAAAGCCACAAAAATTAAATTTAAATCGCACTAAACGAACACCTTTTTATGTAGTTTATTAAACGATAGACAAGTTAGAAATGCATAATGTATGTACATAAACAATGTACATTATACATCTCATTAAAGTAATATTAACATAATCAATATCAATTCAAAATTGAATTATACAAATCTCATAATTATCATTTTAATTACAAAAAGTAAAAAATTATATAAAAATACATTGATATTCTTATCGATATGTTGTTTATATTAAAAAATTCAAATAAATAATCAGTTAAAAATGGAATGTCAAAAAGGAATATATAAATACATTGCATAGATCGCAGTGAAAATAATTTATACTATTAAAGATTAAGTTAAAAAATGAGAACAGATAAAATACATCAACCTTTAGATTTATAAAAGCATAACAGCTGCATATACCAGCTGTAAAATAACAGCTGCATATAACGCCTGTCAAATGACAGCTGCATACATAAGCCATAAAATAACGGCTGAATTTACAAGCCGTAAAATAATGCCGCATATAACGGCTATAAAATAATAGCTGCATATAATAGCTGTCAAATAACGGCCCGCATACAGTTTAACTATAAAACAACGGTTTATTATAACAGTTTTAAAACAACAGATGTTCAAAATGATAAAATAGTAACAGTCCATGATTAATTGTTACACAAAAAACCAATACTTCAACATTTTCTTGCTTTTAATATGTTTCTCATCTGTTACTTCACCTAAAAGATCTGTTTCTGAAGTCTCCTGGATCAATGAGAGCGTCATCGTCATCTAATGTTCCGTCAGCAGGCAAGCTAACGAGATTATTGACAAAACCGGGACGCGTCAGATCTCGCAAACTTTCCTCAGATGTCACTAGTCCATTAACGCTGACTAATCCTGAATTATTAGACAAAAAAGGTTAAACTATGACGATACCGCTAGACTTTTAATTCGAGTTTTAATAAAATCAAAGTTCTGTATTATATGAAAACATGTAGTAATAATAAGAAGATTTTAAAATTGGTTTAAAATTTTCTGTTCATTGATCATACAATAGTAAAATGTACACAAAATGAAAACAACAAATCACTATCTTTACTAGTAAATATCCATAAAAAATTATATTTTCGTATGTAATTTGAATTCCATTATATATCCATCTCTGCTATTAGTATTAGAGCCTTTTCATCTTGTACTATAAGTAACTAATTCTTACAGATTCCACATACATTCAAAATTATATTCATTATTACAACTGTCAAAAAACCAGTACCAAATTGACATGTCGGTGTATTTCCAAAATATACTTCTAAAATGTATTTTAAATGTATATCTAATATGTATTCTAAAATGTATTTTAACTGTATTTCTAAAAGTATTTCTAAATACCTGATGTGATGCTCTCTGTCAACTTGCGATCAGCAGCAATAAAGAGAGACGTAAAGAGAAACAAGCCACCTCCAAGCACACATACAAAGCAAGTGACAAACAGAGCTGACTGTAGACCAACGTACTCTCTCACTGGATCTCTAGTATGATCTCCTATCAAACTATCAGCTATCTGCATTTACAGCAAAACATTTCACTTTTAAATTGACTGAATTCATGTCAAAGATATGAAAGTGAATGGAAATTAAAACCCAGACAAATTATCAACTTCAAAGATTACACAATCTTATATTGCAAATTCATTATCAGTCAATTAAAATTTATACAATTCTATTATCAGCCAATTTAATTGACAAAATTCTAACTAATAAAATAATAATCCAACGCATAAAATATTAGAATCATTAGCATTACTATGATTGCTTAAATAATCCTGATATCAATTCAATGATTTCTAATTGAATAGCAGCGTATTAGAGAAAAGAAAGAGGTACTATTCTAACCAGGCCAATGAGAAATGGACTCCCAGCATCACCAAATACATGAGCTATAAGAATCTGAAATGCTTCCGCAGTTGATCGTCTAGTTGGTATTACTATATACTGCGCGTTAAATAATTACAAAACATTTAATATCACGCGTTACACAATATTGTTTCATAATGAAAGCAACTAACCAGTAAATTTACTACACTAATATATTAAATTAAGCTGCTTTTAAAAGAAAACAATATCATTAGTTAATTGATATCAATATATTCATTTTGTAAACAATCAAACAAATGATTGTATATTATGCATAAAATTGCATCAACTTTACAAGATATCATAATTATTTCTAGTATTTATTATTGATCTAATAAAAAATACAACAAATATTAAATACCATTAAAATGTCAGTGATAACAGCAAAGTTAAGACAGAGCAGTATTTCAGCGAGCAGTATAAACACCTGAGACAGAAATAGAAAATTTAAGCAAGCCAGAATCTGATACACTAAAATAAAACAACAAGCATAGTGTAAAAATCAACAAAAATCAATTTTGAGAAATTCACAGATTCAATATCTATGCAATATTTAATATATTTTAAATTAAATTGTAATATTATTTATTTATTTAAACAATCAAAAATCATCAATCATTACTTTTCAACCAATTCAGAGTGAACAATTTTTATTATGGTTAGAATTGAGTGAATCCCTAACCCTAATAATTTGTTTTAACCCTAACCCTAATAAAATTATCCTGTCACCCCAATCATTCTAAAGAAATATTTTAAAATCTTATTCCAAATATTAATTCCAAAAATTATTCATTCTTATTTTACTAACTCAATCCACCTACCCACGTAACGACTGTATAATAATGAGCAAGAACGAGAGAAAAGAAGAGAAAGAGAGCGCCACCGATAAGTCCAAACGCGCAAACGAGGGGATCAGCCAGTTTTGTATAGCGCTGAAGTTTACTCGATGACCAAGTTCCCAGTACGACACCGATGATACCAGCGACGCAAGTGATAACACCAAATGTCAGCGCTATGCTGTACGCAATTGAAAAAAAAACTGAGACAAAACATAAATTAGAAAACCACGGAAGTATAATAATTAAAGTCCTGGATTATAATTATAAAGGTTTCACGAATCACATCCTGATATGATTATAAAATTCATTACGTGCTATACATTTTAGTGCAACATAGTTATAGTATATATTTGTATTAAAGCTATATATTTTTATATTTATACAACTCTCAAATTAATTAATTAAATATATACGAGTTATTGCTTATTGATTTCCTTCTAGTGAATACAAACAAACAAATATATGCATTTAATGAATTAAAATTCAAATAGAATTTATAAAAAAGAAAAATGATGAAAAAAAGGTGTCTAAACTTACGTAGGTCTATCAGATACTTCACTCCTGGCCTCTATGCTGTATGATATGAAAGTTGGCGCCCATAAAGCCAGTGAGCCAGTCACAAACGCAACACAAGTAAAGCCAGCCGTAGACAGCATAAAACTTTTACTGAAACGCGATCAGAAATTGATATAAAAATTCACTTATAAGAAATGAATGGTATTATATATAAGCAAAAAAATTATATCTAAAATATATTATACGTAAATAAAATATACTTAAATGTGTAAATATAGTGGCCAAATACACGTAAAGGCATTATCTTGTTTAAAAGAAATAGTTAGAATATGATGTTTACTCATCATAATTATAAATAACCAACGATCTATAAATAAAAATGACTTCATACAAAATCTATTTCAAATGCTATATTATATCTATAATTTCCAATCCTGACATCAAATGCTATTTAAAAATGACATTTCAACATTGAATAAAAGTCGGATTTATACTCCACTCACTGTTTCATAAGATATTTAAGATCCGAGACATACGCCGTTGTCTCTAAATGTTCTCCCCCCTCCGCTGCCCCCCTCCTTGGCTCCCCCACAAACCAAAACAACAACCCGATACAGACTAAACCCAACCCGGGTGTAAACCTCAAAGCGTATTGCCATGAGCCGCCTAGTTTAGCCATCTGAGCTCCGACAATATACCCCAACCCGCTACCAACTGGTACGGCAAAGTTGAACACAGTGAGGGCTTTTGTCCGGGGTACACCGACAAAGATATCGGCAATTATAGTTGGAGCTATGGTGGAGTAACTTGCCTCACCTATACCTACCAGCGCACGCATTAGAAGGAACACACCAAACATCTGGATAAAGAATTTGAAGAAGTTTTAGAAAATTGTGCAATAAAATTGCATTAGAAATTCTTTATAAAAAAATAAATGAGAGAGTTGAGATTTTATATATTTCTTTAAACATGTTATATAGAGATTAATTATTAAGATTAGAACAAAGGTAAAATTTAAGCAATTGATAATCAATAGAATTTATAGCAAAGAATGATGACTAAAAAATGTCACAAAGACGAAGATGTATCAGATATGTGTATGTTGTGATTTTATACAATTCTTTATATATTATATAAAAGAGAAGCACTATAATATATAAAAATTAAATTTTGTTTAGGATCGATAAATGTGTTTATAATTAAATTCATCCTATAACTCTATTTATAATAAATAAAAATATCTCTTGTATATTTAACCACACTGGAACCTGCATTAAATATCACTGGCATATATTTAGTATCATGTTAAATATAAATATATTATTAAGAGTTATGCTATATTGAAACCTTTTCCAATAATACTTGAACATCAATAAAAATCTTGTATATTTTCGATATAGAAATCACGAGAGCACTCACGTTAGCTGGAATGAAAGAACTCGCTAGGGTGCACAAAGACCAAAACAAGACGCCACCAGCAATGATATATTTGCGTGTATATCGATCTCCTAAATATCCAAACAAAGGAGACAGCAGCATGTAGCTTATTATGAATGATGTCTGAATGAGACCAACTTCTGTTAGATTTATATCGTAGTAGATCCTGACATCTTCAAGAACTCCTGTATATATTATATAACTGATTCTGCTATATATACTCTAATGTTACAAACGTATGGTGTGAAAAAAGCAAATGTTAATGTTAAAGTTCATTTAATGTCTTGATTAAGGTTTTCAGACAAAGGAAAAATGTGTAGAGAATTTAATGAATTACGATGTAACTTCTTGCTAAACCACGCACCAAAAGATCACAAAATGATTCAAACAACTAGTTCAAAAACCAATAATTATAACCTACCATAATAGAAAATCGTATACTAAAAAATTGACATCATCGTAATTACATTTATACAAGCACCGTCAAATACAAAATCAGTTACAATATTGCTTTCAAATTTCAATTAAAGCTAAATTCAACAAAAAATCAATGAAATATCTCAGAAATAAGACCTGCCACAGAATATCTGTCCATGTAGTTGAGTAGATTAACGAAAGTGAGAACAAGAACAGAAACAAGACTCCATCGTAATGATGACCTCGTCTCATTTCTCCCACCTTCTGATCCTGCATCTGATTCTCTTAATTGACTGGGATAATTATTCAGATCTAATCCATTTGTTGACCTGCTTAATTCATCGTTGACAATTATATCCCTTGTGTCTTCCTTCATATTTTGGGCACTTATTTACAGGCTATCACAGATTTAATTACAATCTATTACTGATACAACGCCATGAGATGTTGTTCGATTTGTCATTTTACCAATTTAGAATTTCATTTGAATAATGCTCTTAAGACTAATGTTAAGGTAATGATTAATAATATCGATCATACCTAATTTAATTCTAATTTCTTTTTAATAAATTTTGATCGTACATTTTCGCTCAATCTTCTACGACTTCTTGTTGGTTTTCTTCAATTTAAATATTATAAGTCTAAATATTATATTATATTACTACATATTATTACTGCTAAGTTGTTAAGATTTTGTATTCAATACTTATTACTAAGTTTTTATATCATATAATATGTTTTCAAATATGTAAATTATCTGCTATTTTACTAATAAGCTTATAGTTACTTTTATACATGAATGGAGCAGTGTGTAACATGTTGGATAGCTATCAACTAATCGATAGCAATTTTGAATACTTAAAAATAATAATTAATAAGTATTGCTTGTAATTATCAATAATAGAGAAACATTTTCTCTAAGCTAGTGAATGGTATTCAATTGTGACTAGAAGTAATTAACAATATATTATACTATATAAGCTTAATGTAAAATTTCATTAACTCTCGACTATCAGATGTTCAAAATCTAATCTTATTATTAAAATGATTGAGCATTAATTACTGTCTATTAATACAAGATTGAAAATAAAGTAGATCAAAGCCTAACATAATAGTAACATTGCGGAATACAAATTTATGAACACATTACATCTATTATTCATATTTTATTTATAATGTTTATTTATTCTTCATTCTCTTCAAAGTTTAACTTTTTCACAAACGTAAAATATGAACTTGTTGAATCAGATAAACAAAGTTTAAATGATTACAAGTACTACATAATATTGATATTATTAATAATATTAAGCCTTGCAATTACTGTATAATATTAGAAATCAAATACTGAAAAATATAAAATTAAAAATATTCAATGCTTATTAAGAACACAGTTACTTCTTTAGAAGGAGGAGATGGGGGGATAAAGATGAAAATCTACAATAATAATTGTCTTAAAATTTACTATTTTAAAAATCTAAATACTGAAGTAAGATTCTTTACTTAAATACACTGTTGCTTTGTCTTAAAGATTCGATCTATAATTAATTAATTTAACTATTTATTTAATAGTAACAATTAATAAATGTTTCGACACTGATCAAAATACATTTCATTAAAGAATCACCATTTACAACAACTGTATCGCAACACTGACAACACTCTGAGGCAACATATAGCAACATTCATGGATGGCATAATACAACAGATATAGAATAATATTTATACCATGAAGTTGCAACGAGTAAACTGTTGCATCTGTAAACTTTATGTAAAATTTATATCACAAAATTCTTATAATAAAAAGCCCTTAGTGTAAATTAAGCATTAATTCAGTAGTAAATTTCAGTAGAAAAATATTCAAGAGAAAAACAACCAACACAATAATCATTAAATACTGTAAATAGGCGTGAATCAAAAACTTACCAATAATCTCATCCGTAAAATGATAAAAATGTATTTACTTGAAAAAATCCAGCTTAATTTAAACAACAAAGTATCGATATGGTTTAAATTCTTGTTTATAAATCGCTAAAATACATTGTAATACTTATATAATTATCTATGACTATTATATAAAATTTGATATTTAGACTTCAAAACATTTAAAACGTCGTATTGATAAAATTCAGGAAAACCAAGCGATTACTGAACTGTTGGATGCTTAAAATGAAACATCTATTGAATGAATTAACACATCAAGTGATTTAAGAAATGAACTAAACTACATGATAGCTTAAATAATTGAAACACTTAAAAGCTACAAAATGAAGACTAAAATCACAAGATTATATTTACAAACAACAACGTTAAATGCTGATGTAATCAAGACTGTACGACACAAGGTTAACAAGTCGACACTATATTCTAATACCAACATGACAAGATTAACAAACAAGATCGATTACGATTCAATTGAAGGGTTCATTTAATGGTTTAACTGAAGGACTCAATGCAAATATCAGTAACTCGAGTTATAAATGTGCAAAACTTGCAAATAGAAACTTCTGTCAATTTGAAGACAAGCATGATCTTCCATTGAGATACAAAAATAGATCTACCAAAACACTGCACTAAATGCCATCTTAAATTTAGACAATAAATGAATATTTTGCCATTACAAACTCAAAAAATCCAAAATTAACAGCTGTTTGTAGCAAAATCACAAAGATAATCAGCATTAAACACTAGATTATTATTCACTATTATACAAATTCAATGAAATTCTTTTGTTTTATCACAATTCTGACGCAAAGTGCGACTTTGTTGATATTTCCACTGAGTCCCACAATTACTAAAGTATTTAGAACAAAACTGAATAACTTCAAGTAGCCAATAATCACTCAAACGAATCACCACCGCAAGTTGGCGGCTTCTTTCCGTTACTATTCGAACGCTTAAAACTTCCCCCTACGTGATGTCTAGACAAACTTGCCGAGCCATGCCTTGCTCTATGCGCCCCACCATTAGCGCAAGATCCGCCCATAACTCCTCCCACTGTATCGCCCTGGATCGATTCTTTATCCGTGGGGGAGTGAAGGCTGCCGATACTTAGACTTGACATGGAGGAGGAGAGGTTGAGGTTGGATGAGATACCTAGGGAGCTTGGGTATGTGTTCTGGACTTCCAGATCATCACCTGGTAGGCAAGTTTCTACCATGGCTTCCAGACAGTTGACAAACAGTTCTGCATTGTCTTGATTCTGAGTGGTCTATATTCAAATTACGAACTTAATTACAGTTGAATATTCATAATAATAGTTAAAGAGTTAATAATAAGTGCAGGCAACTTTTATCTAATGGTTAGGGTTAAAAGGCAACTGTTTAATAATAAGGTAGGATAGTAAAGCTTTTGTGATAAATTACAGATATAACAGATAAATAAAATGTATTTATATAAATTCCATATATTTAACCAGATGTAAATCTGAATAAAAAATAATAATTAAAAATAAACAATAATAATTAAAAAATACTTTTGTAAATGGTCCAGCAAATCTCCACAATCCACCAAATCCAATACCTGCAATAGTTATCATAATAAGAGATAGATAGAAAGTAAAGAAAGTTGACTTTTCTCAATTTCTCTTTTTATTTTAATTCAGAAATTAGCAACATTATATAGAATCATTAAAACTTGAATCTTAACAGTTATAGAAAACAAGTAAATCGAAAGGAGTATGTTATAATTTAACAATAAAATTAAAATAATACTCTCCTATTTTCTAATTAAGAAAATGATATTATCTAACTTCTTCAATTATATTATTAATATAATTAACTCAAACCATTCAAAGAGTCGTATATAAACAATGTTTACAATCATGATCTAACAAAATGTACAACACACTAATGATAAAAAAGAAGCCTTTCAACAACAATAATACTACTGTGAAATATTGAACTAAAATAATCAGAGAATAATAAAGGGTACTAAATAACTACAACATTAAATCAAATTATAAAATAAAATAAATAATCCACATTGAAATAAGTGAAGCAGAGTTGTGTGTGGATAAATTTGAACACCGTAATTTTTTAATTAATAACTAAAGCAGCTGGTGCATAACCAAGTTATTTATCTAACAGCTATATCATCATCTTAATAGCTGATGGCTCATGACCTAATTACTCTGCTAAGCATCTGATGGCCCATGACCTAATTACGCAGCTGGCCTGTGACCTACTTTGTAAATATGACAGCTGTTGTTGTTGTAATGGATCTTCATAAATGATTGTGTTGAGAATGATTCGCTGGACAGCATTCAATGTTTCTTGATCGTGACTCAGCGATAAAACACTATTGAGCTTTGAGTCAATGAGACTATGTCTACAACATTCACTATATATCATGCAATGACAGACACAGACAGGCAAACAAACAAGCAGTAAGACCACAGATCCATAACAACAAATAGATTTACAGAGAAATAACTCAATCTAATCGTAATAATCAAAATAAGCGTATTCATAAGAAATATAGAAAACGAACAACATTGATTTGATGAACTACAATAAACAATCATGCAAGACAACTATAAAAAATGAATTATTCTAAGTAACAGATAAAAAATGAATATAAACTAAAAATAAACAAAGATATCCAAAATGAGAGATTAAAATAAAATGCTAAAATAACAAAACATACACAAACTAAATTTGACCAATACTGACAGTAATAATAATAATCACGATATCGAGATTGATATACAACGCATAAAACTACATGTGTCACTAGGAAGTGCGAAAAAGTGGATGCGCAAATGAATGGATGCGCAAGTACTGGATGCAAGAGCGACACGCATGCCATTACGTTTAACTGCGACACGCATGTCACTAACTTACTCTGCAAGTAAGACAACTGCTGCTGCGACGCGTCCTCGCATGCTATCATATTCTGAATGATAGTCTGAACAGCGTTCAATATCACTTGGTCGTGACATAGCGATAGAACGCTATTGATTTTAGCGTCCAGTAGGCTATGTCTGTATATAGAGAGCACGAATTTTGCTGTATTATTATACGAGTTTGGTATTATATTATACTAAATACATTGTTCTGTCGTAATATGCTCATTGCAAATGAACATGTTCAATCGAATGAACGAGTTAAATTATAACAATCGAGATTAATTACTTTATATTGTAAACCTAATCCGAATCCCATATATCAATTAGCTCTTATTGTATAAACTTAAATGACACAATTGTTTTTAAACACAGCAGTATATACACTTACATGACAGGAAAAACTTTTGGAAACACTACAGAAGCTTCCGCAAGATATTCGTATAAAATACGCGCTTCATTTTCATCCGTAGTGTTACGAACAAGAGTGGCCTGAATGCAAATCATAAATAAAATAAAATCTCTCATTTAAATTACAATTTAAAATCAGACAAAAATAAATAAAATCAATTAATAATATCAGTAAAGATCTTAAAATCAGATAATATTGTAAAATAAAATGATATTAAATGAAATAATATTCATTTAAAAATTGCATAATATTACGAAACCAACTAAAATTTAATCAATCTTCATAAAAACATTTTTCATTTTTACTACAAAAATATTAAAATAAAAACCTTTAAAATCTACTGAAAATGAAATGCAGTTTCCACTAACCAGCACAGTTAGCAGCAAAGCTTGTGTGGGATAATCCAACAAGACATCGGGATCAAGAAGAATGTTGTTTTCATTAGACACAGATCCGTGCAGTGATCTCTCCTTGATGTCACTACAGTGGCTTCCCAGACCACCGCAGTTCTTGTAATGGCCACCACCTAGAGATGACTCGGCAGATTTGAAGGACTTCGGAGTGGGTACAGAGGAGGAACGTTGGGTTTTGAAGGGAGGTCGCGCACTGTTTTCTAGGTCAAGACTACGCCAGGATTTAGGACTGTTAGACTGAGGAGTAATGGATATTTAATAAAATCAATTTGTTGATCAATAAATCAATTAACTGAGCAATAAAATCAATGCAATTCACAATTTTCAAAGTATAATTTATTTAACCGATATTAAGGATAATATAACAATCAAACAACCAATAGGCAACTTTATTAATCCATCCATTAACAAACTATATAACTACCTATATCACTAGAAAAATAATAAAAAATGAGCAAATCTTTAAAATTTAAAGTTAAAATAAAGTTTTAATAAAACACATTTCAAACATGAAGCTACGCAAATGCATCAAATGTATCAAATATATAAATATTTTTGCATTAAATTTATCTCGCAGATAATCCACACACCCACCTGTTGTACTTGACTGACTTGGCTGCAGCCCGCAGCCTTCGCAGCCCGTGCCTGCGCCAGCGCAGCCTGATCCAAAGCCTCGTAACTTTTCTGCCTGCGTCCCGGTCCCCCCACATCCACTGACAATTGTGGCACCCCCCCAGACGCGCACACCCGCAAACTTGACTCTGATAAGTCGAACTCTCCGCTGCTGCCGGCCAATTAGAAGCCACCACGCTACCGGTAGCTAGACCGACGGACGGAGCAGCTGGTAGCTGCTGGACAGCTGCGGTGAGGGAGGATTGGTAGGGGGAGGTGGGTGGCTGGTGTTGGAGTTCCCCGCTGATGCTGTCACTCGATGCGGACTCCGAGATGTGCATGCAGAATCTGTGCTTGAGGTGACAGCGACTTCGAACTTCTTCAGATACCGACACGAGTGCTAGGATATGTAGAAAATATATCTATAAAGTGCCGGAACAAGTAGAAAAGTGTTTTTAAAGAGTTCTGGATATACAGAAAAATATATTTAAAGAGTGATGGGATATGTACAAATATATATCTACACAAGTACTGAGATCAATACAAAAATATAATTACACAAGTTCTGGGATATGCAGAAAAATATAGTTAACATGTTTATGATACATCTTTTAAATGTTCTTTAGGATAGATTTAAAGATTTTAACAGTTAATTCAGTTTATGAAATTGAAGAGAGAAAGTGAAGAATAACACTTACCGGCTAAATATGGAACACTTTGTGGAGTTACTTCAAACTTGTCACTGAAATAAAAATGAATACTTTTACAATAAACTATTTTGATGAGTTGAATATGTTAAAAACAAAGGCAAGTTTATACGCATTATTCAAGTTATAAGACATAAATAATTAAATAAATAAGATTAAGGTATAAATTCAGAGAATACCATAATTATAAAGTTACTTACTGATAATATGAAGTCTCCTTATTGATAATTATAATTTCAGTATCTATACAAATATGTACTTGTATTTGCCCTAATATAAATACGTATTATGACAACTAACTTACCGACGCGATGACTTTGAGTGTATGACAAGTAGCATATTAAGTACGCGTATTGTACGCGACACTGTATTTGTGACAGGATGACGCGTTCCTAGCAGAAACAAAATATTGTGTCACTTTTTATTTATTTCAATCATAAGAGTAAGGGCTAGAATCTTGATGAAATATAGTAAAAATAACAGAGCAGTTATTTTATTTATACTTTACACAATTCTCAATATATTCGAAAGCATCATTAGAAAAGTACGCAATCAATAAATGAGTTTCCTGAAACTGAAATTTGAAAGAGTCTTTCTCTAGATTGTATTGTTATATTTTTGTAGTAAAACAGTGTTTTTTAATCAGAAAATGGCAATTTAAAGCCTTATTTAAGTAACTATAAATAATAGCAATCGTTTTTAAGTCAATGAATAAGAAGTACCTTTGAGAAGATGTCCAACCATTGCAAAATTAAAGTTAGTTTTAAAACTGAGGCCCATAGAATGATCAAGCTGTTTAAAATGCCATTCAAGTGGTTCACGAGTCTCCATCATTACGTGCTCAAGATTCTAAAATACCAACAATACATTCAAATTTGACAAATTTGTACTCGTTTTAGATCTACTTGTGTGTAGCTACAAATATCTACAAATGTCATCTAAATTTGATTGTCACAAGGTAGCTCTGTATCATAAATAATTGGATAAAATATTAAATCAAATAATAATATTATTTGCATAATAACATAATCATTTAAAGACTATTTCATTAACAATTCTATGAAAAAGTCTTGCAAGAAGAAACCAACATTTTTAAAGAAAAATGCTCAATTCTTATTGCTTTTAAGACTTTTGCTGCATCCTTTAGTATTAATTTACTGATAATTTATAAAGAATAACTAACTTGGTTATCAAACAGACCCATGCTATCTAACATGTGTAGATTCTGTTCAAGTAACGCTAGACCAGCAGCGTACAGAGACACTTCGTCCAATTGCAAGACGGACACAGCCACCCAGAACAAATGTCTGTGTATAGGAGAATCCTATAATGTAATACAATTTATTACGCAGTAAATAAACAGTTTTTAATCTGTTTAATCGAAAAGATAAAAAGGCATTTGTTAGTGATAATCTTTAGAAAAATGGATCACATAGAGCAATAAAGATATCTATTGTATAAAATTACATAGTTGTGATTTGTTAAAAATGTATTAGCAAAAACAGCATTTACTGATAAAAATAAACTTTATACATTATAAGCTACATAGCAAAGAAACAATCTTACTACAAAATAATGCTTAAGTAGTGCATAATTCATTAGGCATAAATAAATGCATAAACTTCGTTCAGTAGTATTTATTTCGTAAGAAATATCGGATCAGTAATAAACTTACACTACGCAACAATGGCTGCAGACGAGTTAGACACATAATAATGGCTTCAATCAGCGTTAAATCAGTATATGATTCAAGTGCCTACAATAAAAGAACAGACACTTTGAATTAATGTCTAAAGATAACATTAAATAACATCAGATAATCTTCAACAATATCAACTTATACACTCAAAACATCTTTAATTTTCGACATTTGATATTATAAATTATTGATACAATGAATAAAATGATTAAATCTACAAATATATGCATATTTGATGCACCCTTTAGTATAAAGCTAATTACTCAGCTTAGTTAGCATCTTTTTGATTGCAATATAAAGTTTAAAACACACAACAGTGCATTAACATATTGCTAATTCGACATGATTAAATAGTGGAAAAAATTCAAAACACGTACTTTGACAAGTATACGCAGTAGTTGCTTGATCTCCGAATCAGTCACTTGTTTGTTAATACATCCGTATACAATGATAGCGCGAGGCTGCAGAGCTGGATTGTACTGGAAGGCAAAGCCACGAGTCAATTGCACCCAGTTCAGTCTCCATTCACAGTTTTTTAAATCCTTCATGCAACCCTTAAAACAAGAAATAAATAGCAGAGAGGCGTCATTTTGGTAAACAATTTGATATGTTTAGACAATTATCAGCTTAATATTAGATAACTTGTCTATAATCTTGAAAGACCGAAAAAAAATTCTTAAGTTTCTTAATACTTAAATAATATTTAACCAATTATAAAATCTATCATTTAATATCATTAATAGATAAGTAAACTGAAAACGAGTCAATTTTAATTAAATAAAAATGCTGATTAAGATCTTTTAAATATCATATTGGGTGTTGTACTGCAAATCACCGGCACAAAATTAAACAACAAATTCAAGTTTTACAATTAAAATAAAAGTGAACAGTTTCAGAGAAACGGACCTCCATGATTTCCAGCAAAGCGTCAGTTACTATTTCGAGAGACTGAAGTGAGACTCTTTCTTGTTCCGGTGGAGTGTACACAAATGATCTATCGCCTGGACGGTAGCTAGAACGGAACGCACTGACAGCGGCGGACTTTACCTTGCTGATACCAAACAACTGGTAAAACTTCGGTAGAGAAAACTCTGTCAGGCTTAACTTTAACATTCGCATAGCGTCTTCTAAACTCGGTAAAAACACAAGCAGAAAATTTGTTTTTAAGATTGAAATATTTTGTTCATAAAAGAATCTATTTGAAATATTGTATATTTAAAAATGATATAAACTAGTTACGCATGTATTTCAATATATTTGTAAGTAATATTTACACAAATATTTGCCAGAATTTATCCGTATATACATGAAGATGCATTGCAGAACGTCAATAGCTTCACATTTTGTAACAAGCAAATTAGATGCAATAACTTTAATGAACAGCTGATTCTGTACATTTTGCATTTATATATATTGCAATGAGTAACTTGTACAAAAAATACAAAACTTGAAGAAAAATTGAACAAAATAACAATTTTTTAACACAATAAACAATAATAAAGTAACTTGTTGATCATATCTATAATTCACTGACTTTAACTTAATAAAATTGAACTAGGCCGAGTGTATCAAATCATAATCTAATAAATTCTGATAGCCTACCTCCAAACTTCAGCTGAGAGCAAGTACACAGAGAATGTATGATGTTGATAACGAGACCGTGTGTCGAGGCCTGTAGCGAGAGAGGTCCCGTGCCAACTAGAAGTGTCACGACATGAAACAACAGTGGCACGTGTGTCGCAACTGTAACGCAATCAAACGACAGATTCAGCAATAACGCAATGTAAGAAATCACATCTACAAAACAATGACTCTCAGCAATAATATATTTTGTAATATGAATCTTACAAAATAATGAAACCCCGCTAATTACAATAAAATAAATCACTGCTATGTAACTTAAGAGCTAAATGTGATTTTCATTCAAAACAACATTTGAATTTAATTAAAGACAAATTAAATGACAAACCATCGAGTGAATTGTTAAACGACAACATAAGAAGGTATCTGAGTAGTATAGCGATATCGTCCCACATCAGATGTTGTTCCAGTGTAGGTGTAGGCGACATGCATGTACGATCTATCAACTACACAGAAAACGTAGCTGATTATTTGCAACTACACGATGTTTTATCTGACTGTTTTCTGTTTCGTTACATTTCAATGACATTACAAGACAATTTTCATTTAGTATATATTACTCTGCATGCTAGTAATCATGACCAGACTAGTAATTCTTACGGTTAACGTTGGGGTTAGGGTTGTGGTTAAAGTTAAGTTTAGGGTTATAGTTGAGCTTATTAAGTTCAATAAATTGTCATGGTTTATTTGTGCGGTTAATATATTACAATAATTTTTTCAGTGTATAGCTTGTAATACTAATTACAACTTGAATTAAAACACAATAACCAATAAGAAGCGTAATAAACTTTGTGTATGATCAATGAATGGAATAAAATAAGCAATAAAAGAAGTATAAATTCAATAAATAAATAAAATAAAATAATCTAACCCTGCAAAGTCTCCAGATAACTTTACTAGAGACCAGCTGCACATTAGCTGAGGCTAAAGCTACAGCCGTGTCAGCCATTATCTCAGCCTGTATAGACCCCAGGCCACCAGTAACACTTCTCTATTTAACAATATAATTAAACAATTAATGTTTTAATAATCTATTTTACAGTTCTCAAAATGAGTCTATTTGGAAGATACAATAATATTAAATTGTTGTTTGCATACTGCTTAACGTCAGATCAGCACAAATTTTCTCTTTAGAAAGAGAAAATTATAAAAACTTATTCTGTTTCAGAGTCCATCAAATTCCATTGTAAAAATAGTTTTAGTTACTAAGCCAAAAGTAAAAATCATTCAATTGTTCAAATCGCAATGCAGCTTTATACAATTCACACCTTTATAAAGCTATCAAGAACCATATCGAGTAGATCAGAGACTTGTCCGATATTTCCCCAAATCTTGGCTTGAATAGAAGGGTACATCTACGAAAATGAGAGACTTTAATAAATCGCTATTTATTCATTAATAAATCATCTTATAAATTAATAAATAAATTAGTACATTACTCTACTGATACACTCTACCACATAGCGAAGAAAAAATATAAATAGAATTAAAAAATTTAATAAGCAGATTAATTACAATTACAAGTAAATGATCAAATTGTAAAAACTGAAATAAAAAACAGATTGTCAAGCATACCTCAACTTCATCAATCGTCATAGTAATCAGTTTATCTAGAATTAAAGCAACCTTCTGCCTTTTGTTTTCATCTGCATGTCGACAAAATCTAAGTAATGAAAACCAAAAAAATGAAGTCCATATATATTTCTCAAAAGGTTTACTCCAACAATCTAAAAAAAAATGGAATTGAAAACTTAAACTGAGACTTTAACTGAAAATTCACAGAAAAATGAAATTTTAAAATTCAACCGACCTAGTAAGATTAGGAAGCCACGGAGTCATGTACTCCAGACAGAGATGTTTCATTTCTATGTTAGAATTTCTAAAACCCTGAATACATTCTTCCAGAAATTCTAAAGTTAAATGCGGTTCATTCGCCGCTAGTCTCTCACTGACACTTTTTATGAAGATTGTGTTGTTAGAAGGGATGCAAAGTCCTGTAAAGAAATACAGGCATAAATAGAAAAGCTTCTTTAAGATATAAAATAATATAAGATAACAAATATTAAATGGATAATTAGATAATGACTGACTGGCTTACTGGCCAAAATAGATAACTAAGATAATGCAAATGAACAAGATAAAAGATTATCAGCATAAGTTAAAACTAAGAATATCAATTAAAAAGTTTGAATGGTATCTTACAAATCAGATCAGAAATAACAAAAGTAATCAAAGTAGAAATAAAAATCAACAAATGAGTTACAAACTGCAAAAATTAAATATTCTATTCATTGACCAATTTCTTTTAAAGGTTGCAAGCTTTTGTGTAAATACGATAAACTAATGCTATTTTAACTAAGAAATAAAACAGTATAAAGTATTAATTTAAAATTTAAAACAGGTAAATAATTGCCAGCGGTCTCGAGCAGCTGTCCTTCAATTTTGAGATCAAAAGTCTGAGTTAGAGTACATAGTAGATTATACGCAGCTGAACGGAGGCTAGGATCTGAACTACCAAGATTCAGCAATGCCTGAAATATCATAATTCTAATTCTAACTATATCTGAGAACTCTCAAATTCTCATAAAAAAGGCAATTTGTATAACAAAATTAAAGCAGAATAATTTGTATGCGTCAAATTGAACAAGATAACAAGATAAAAAGAAATAAATGAATAAAATAAAGTAAACAGTATACATACAACATTCAGTAGAGTTCCTGGTACGTCTTTAGGTCTTATCTTTGTGTGAACAGTCACAGAATCCTTAAAAACAAAGATAAAACATACAATAAATGCATTTCCTTGCATAAAATCTTCATAACAGCATATAATGCAATATATATTGCGTATGACTATCAATGTCTACATTTAGATCTAATGCAATTTATTTGCTAATCAATTAAATTCCAAAACTTTGCACACTACATAGTAACAAATCTACTAGGACACTCGTATAAGAATTACATTTATCTTTTAATTTAACTTAAGTAAAGGAATTAACATTTCAAATTCGATTAAAACCGGATGCAAACTGGTTACAAATGTTACTACTATGAATCATATAGACCGGATAAATCTGATACAAACCGGTTGAGACAGCTCCCATCTGGTTCTAATATGTATGATGGCCTGCACAATGCTGTCACAATCATTGTGTATAAAACTTAGCGGACCGCTTTCATTACTTATCGTCAAAGTAAACTGATTGTCATCAACTAAACAAACCTAAACAAGCAAAAAAACATGTTTATAACATAATCTGATAATATGTATATTAAAGGATTAATATATTAATATATTTATATGACAATGATTAGATCATAATATTTAAGTAACATTAATTAAATTACTTTAATTTTCAACATCAGAATGAACTGTAAGTGAATTTGGCAAAAGATAAAATTAACTGAAGCATACGACGCTAATGCAAAATTTCTGTAGTTAACTCGTAAATAAAATCATTGAATTAAGCAAAAAACATTGCAGTGAAAAAAATTATTATAAATATTAATGAACTGACTTCTTCAATTTCTGCAGCGTAATAGACATCATTTAGCAAAACTGAATGACTCAACACTTTGCTCTTTTCTGATGAAGTTACTTGTATAGCATTTGGTCCAACCTATTCAAATATTTGAAACATTATATTTCAAAGAAAAAGATTCTACAAGTAATTATCTAAATATAAACTAAATATAAATTTGTTTAAAACCAATAAATCAATAAAACAATAAAATCAAAATAAAATCAACTAAATTCAATGCAAAATAAAAGCTACGCAATTTACCATCTATTAAACAATTAATAAATAATATTCTTAAAACCTAACTGAAATTAAGAATATTCAACCTTAAACTTAAACTTAATAAATTAAACAATATGCAATTCTGTTTCATTCAAACCTTGATGGCCACTTTAGTGTCCTTATGTGAAAGTTTCAGAGCATTATTAAAAACTTTCAAATCCTCCTCCAATGATATAGTAGCTCCAGGCAACTTCTGTTGATCCAAATCAATGTATTCACTCAACTTTGCAGGGTGATCGATGAATATCAACTTCCTGTTATTCTACAACATCATAAAAACATCATAATACTAGATAATATAAACAATAATTTAAACATTCAACAACTTTTTCTAAATGTTAACAAATATCTAAGTGTAAACAAATACCTAAATGTAAACAAATGTCTACAAGTAAACAAATTATAATGACTGCAATACATACGTATTTAATACATAAGATACAAATACACCTACCCTCAATGGAGCAAGTATTCGATCATGATACTTTGTATACTCCCGCACCCATGAATTACAATTATAGATATAAGCCTGAACGATATTCTGATAGACTGTCTCCGGCATAATGACGAACCATTTTGCAAGAAAATCAGTCTAGAGAAACACAATGAAATTTATAAACAAAAAATGCAATAAAATATGATTACTAATGAAGATTGACAATTATACTAATTTGAAAAAACTCTTAGTGTTAAGAATGAAAGAAAATGCATTATTAGTTATAAATAAAAAAGCTATTTAAATAAAAAAGGAGAGAAGAAGATAACCACATTAAACTCTCTCATCTTTAATTCTAAGACAGTGACTTTAAAATATTCAAATTATCAGTAAAAACAATGAAAATATAAATATTTTTCTTTACTATCTCAATATTTAAATGATTCAAAAACACAAGAAGAATCTTGAATCAAGAAGAAAACGGAAGTATCTCATACTCTGAATCTGTTGTCTGCGCTTGTGTGTGTGAAGTCAATGACAAGTTCAAATGGTTTATGAAAGAAAGGCTTCAATGTCAACAAAACGTGATAAATCAATAAATCTCCATTCACATCTATCACTCTGTAACAAATTCATCAACGTATTCAATCATATTTGATTTACATTTAAATTATAAATATATCTATATCAAAAACAAAAATTCAGTCTATCAAATAGTCAAATACATGATAAATATCATGATAAATTGTATGCACAAATAAGAATAGAATATAGAAAAATGCTTATATTGTAATTAAAAATAACAACAGCAATAAATTGTATGTTGAAACACTAAGGAAGTTAATTAAAAACATTTTAATAACTCATAATATCATCAAGGCTAGAGTTATTTAAAAAATGAACTTTCTCTCATTACTATGCCTTAACAATTAGATGTTCCGCTTGCATGCAAAAACAAGTTGTCTACTAACTACTTGAATTAAAAACCAAGATGCCCCAACAATAAGAGGTTCTTACTTGTAGCGACGCGCAATGTAATAGAAAACAGGATTGCCAGCTTTGCTGGTTCCTGCTTGATAAAATATATTGACGGACTTCAAAGATTTGAATTCATCTTTCTCGTGCATGTTATGCTTGCTCATTATCTCTTCAAACTATTTACAGTAACAACAGAAATACTGGTTACGTAAAATCAAATGGACAATATTTAAACAATAGAAAATGTTGCATCGTAATAAAATGTCAAATTTATACTTCTGAAAGTGTAGTAAATTTTACATATTTAGATGAGACTAAAAACTCAATAGAAATAAAACATGCGAATATCAATCCGCATATATGCTAGATATAAATGCACGTATAACGTATGTATTGCAAGGGCGATTTTAAAAAATCCATAAAACCTCACACAAAGACAGATACAAATAATAATAATTACAACAAACCTTAGTACTAGTCATATCCATACTGTTCCATCTAAATATAACAAAACATTCTATTATTAACACATTATATGTTAAATGCACAGATTTATCAAATATAAATCACACAATCTAATAGTATAACATCCTTCATTTAAATATATATATGACATTTATAAAGCAGCCAACCACAGCACACTGAACAGATTATCAAAATCTTCACCAAAAGATTCATTTCTGATAGACTAACAATTGATAATGATAAATCTAGAAAAGTAAATATAAAAAAAAATTGTACTGTGAATCTAAAGGTCTGTGTTCGGGGGGCCCTAAGTAGGCCAGCAGGGTCGCCATCTTATCAAATGGACGTCTCCCCACTGCCTTGTGGTCTCTACTGCTTGACAGGTAGTCTCCAATCTTTTCTTGATTGATCCAAAGCAAGCGATGCAACGCAAGCACGTTAGCATCGCTGATGAACGATAAGCTGTGATTACTAGTGTCTAGAGTCTCACAATCTGACGCTATTTCTATGAAGAATCTGTAAACATAAACGAAGAATAAAAATGTCTCTGAATAATATTTAATAATTCCACATTCAATTCACGTGGAAATTTATATCGCTGACAGCTGCCAATAAACCACTTAAAAAGGTGTTTTATTGGCAGCAACATCTGAGATATCATTCTTATAATATCAGATATAAACACAATTACATTTTTACTTTGAGTTTAGTTTTGTTTATATTTTAACTGTCTACCATTTGATTGGTGAATTAAAATCGATATATATAAAATAGATTAAGTTAAACTTCAATTAAATTATAAGCAGAAATGTGTAAATAAAGATTATGTGAATAATGATTCACATAATCTGACCTGCGACCAGCGTCAAAGTTTGTCTTAAGGAAGTCGTTAAACGGTCTCATGTGAAGTTCTTTGGTGAAAAGAACATGATTTGCAACATTCTGCATGATCTTACACATCAGAGTGAGACCGCGTTTCATGCGCGGGGTAGGCTGGAGCTCAATAATACCGGACTCACACGGCGACACTGAAACACACAACGGCATTATTATACTACATGGTATATTTAAGCTAAATTATACCATACTTTTAAGTTGTACGGTATATTTAAAACAAAATATATCGTGTTATTGCGATGTGAAGTAAATTTAAGCAAATTTTAGCTTTTAAGTTATATGACATATTTAAATTTAAATATACCAGGTTATAACTTATGAACTTTTTAAAACTTAAATATACAATGTAATTACGATATGCAGATAAAAAATATGAAAGTAATATAATTTTAACAGGTACAAACAGACAGATGTTGTAGTAGATGTCAAGATTTGTTAAAGAGTGCACCAAGTATTGATAAAGATTTGAATATACAGAAAGAGATTTTTAAAACTAGAAACTGAAGTACACAATTAACATTGCTTGTTTATGAATAAGTGATTTAAATAATATTGAAATTTTCTCAAATTTGTTCTAATTACTATTTAACGATTGATTACCTGAATCAGTGAACAATTTAAAACAGTTATATAAATTAATAACGAGAAGCAAACCAAACAATATTTTTACAATAATAAATATTTTTATAAAAACATTTATAGACGTAATAATCTTAGATAAAAAGGTAGTAAATTATGTGTATTGTAAAGTCAGAAACAAAAGATGATTATCTTTCAAATGCTACACAAAGTTTTAAACAAACTATAGAAATTCTCAACTTTAATAAAACAACTGATTAATAACTGAAGTATAAAGATTTATTAATGATGAATTTTCTGCTTAGAAAAAATCAGCATTATAAAAGTGTTAGTATAGCAGCAATGTTATAAGCAAAACCCAAGTAATTCTTTAAGTAAGCAGCAAGTTGGAATATATATCATAAGATAGAAACTAAGCATCAAAAACGATTCATAATTAATACATTAACAAAATCTTGCAATCTAGAAACATATTTCATAATTATTCTTATTTTAATACTAATATAAAGATTTTGAACTTCTAACTTCGGCTTCATTACATATACCAATGCTCAAACAAACGACACCTCTAAAAAAGACTTTGTTTTGTTACATTTACTGATAAACATTCGTAATAATTAACAAAAACAGTTCAGAAAATACTACCAAATTCTTAACATGCAAAATATTCATAAATAATGAAACCAATAATCTAAATCTATAGCGCCTATAATATAATTTATTAATCTATAAGATTAACAAAACTAACAACATGCATAAAAAGATGCAATTTCATATACCAATGGCAGGATTGATAAATCGTAAGAAAATGACCGTTCCAATAACGGTCCAAACGGCTTCTATCGTGCTTTGTTGAAAACGCTGAGTCACTACTTGATACAAGCAGTGACACATACTTCGTAACTTTGGCGGAAATCTGAATCAAACGCAAGTCGATCGATCAAAGAAAAACAGTGCCAAAACAGAAACTGTGTCGATAAGCAAAACTTATTCATAAATATATTTAAATACACTAGAAATGATGTAAAACATTCAAGAATTGCAGCAAAATGTGAAGCTTAAGTAAAAGATTCTATTTGTATCAAAGTTGACGATTAAAAATGTGCTAAGAAGTTTTGTATTTTAATCATTTTTTGAGTTTCGTTTTATAACTATTTTGGGGTTTAGTATTATAATAAATAAACAACCAGTCTAACTTAACCCCTTTAAAGTATCCCATCGCTGTTAATTTGAAACTGATCTGATACTTATTAAAAGCAGACAGAAATAAAGAAAACTTATGAGTAAAGAGTAATTCACTTTCAAAAAGCTCAAAATTTATAATTAGAATTCATCTACAGTACTGATTTCAAAAAACAGGTAGTCTTAATAATATACAAATACAATTTAACTAAGCAAATAGCAAATACGATAAAAGTATCAAGAAAGCATTTCATCAGTTGAAATAAGACTTATTATTATAAAGCCTTTGCTAGTAAGCTCTTGTTAGTGCCAATTGAAAATCTGTCAAATTGCAATTTTGCCGACGATTATACCTAACGCTGGATTTATAAATCTGAGAAATATGATAGTCCCTAGAGAAGCCAAGGCTTCCTCGTGGAGGTATCTGGCTGACATTACTTGAAAGTAAGAGTGACAGAGGCTACGTAGTTGCATTGGAAAATATGGGCAATGCTGTCTAGATGCGAAAGAATCAAAACTGAGATTATAAACTAAATAGTAACGATGTATATTACAGAAAAATTTATAGTTAGAAATTTGAATAAAAAACTAAATACTACTATTTTTATTTTAAACATATACAAAATACAAGATGGGATAAAAACATATGATAAAACGGAATAATAAACTGTATAAAAGTTGAAACAAGTGTTACAAATAAAAATTCGGTAGGCAGAAGTTAAAAGTCAATTAGAATTAGCTGTAAAACTAAAATTGAGCTCAATTTCAATATAATAAATTTTCATTAAATTGCAAAATAAAAAGAGTCAACCAAAAACTCGATATAAATCAAATATAATCAAAAAATAAATAATATATCGACACTGAAACAACTTCATATTTGAGCTTTAATTAAAACCTAACTGCAACAAAATTTAAAATTACTGATAAAACACTGTAATCCTAATTTTACTACAGATTAAAATTAAGATTAAAATTATTAATACAAATTAAAATGTAATGTATTACTAAATGAATGCTTTATTTAATTTCAATCTAATGTTAAATACCTTTCAGATGATGCAACAATCACATTGAAGACACGCTGAGTGAGAATAATCAGATTTCGTTTATTTTCGTCCAAATTATCAACAGAGGGGTCGACTCTAGAGTAAAATATAAAATAAATCCTTATAACAAATACAAATTTAATCCAAAAAATCACAGTATAAATATACCACAATAATTAAAGTTGAATTTCAAACTGGTTAAAATGCCACTGCAAAATAATTTCACTTTTCAAAACACATCAAAGATAACATTCAATTAAAAAGATAACATTCAAATAAAACCACATATTATAAATAAAATAATTCATAGAGTATTTAAATAATAAGTAATAAAGAGTATTTAAATAATAAGTAATAAATATGTATATTAAAAGATAACTTTCAACGAATAACAGAATATTTATTTTCACATTTATTTCATTGAATAATTCAATAATTTGATTGATTGATATTTAGCATTACCTTGCGGGATCTATCTCATACGATACTCCCAGCTTGTCCGCAGTGAACATATCGCAAACGAGTCCATTTAGAAGCTCACGGAGATAGGTCTGTCCGTAGACGCGAAAACAATAAGCCATGATCTTACTAGCCAGACTGTTTCCTCTAAACAATGTCTGCATGCAGTCAGCTATTTCAACCTAATCAAGAACAGAAACAACGCATCAGTTTTGATTAATGCTATTAAATGCTAAGGTACGTATTAATTACAGTTACATAAATTTGGCTAAAGTTACGTAAAGTTTGTTTTTGTAATATGGTATTATTTTTTATTTATTTTCAAGTTCAAAAATATACGCGTATATATAGCGTAGAAATGTAAACAGTATAGCATAAAAAATATAAGAAAAATAAAGATAATACATATGAAACTGTAATTAGATTTTTAGAGAATTAAAACAATTACAAAGATTGAAATAACTTATCAGACCTCCTTAGAAAACATGTTCCACAGTAGTTGATACAACAAATGTTTAGCATCGAACAGATTGACAAACACTCTAGCTAACTCATCCTATATCAAAAAATAATTCTAATTAGAGCAATAATGTAAACAAAAACATATGAACAACATTTACTACATCCATGTTATTTTTAACGATAGCTTGAAATATTAGATATAAGTAAAATCGCTCCAGAAATTTATCAAAAATGATGAAAAATGCGATGAAAAGATCTAGAAACTTTTCAAATATGATCAAATGCTCTTGTCATATATTATCTGTAATCTTATCAAATATCATCAAATATTACCATTAAATGAACTGTACACCAAATAAATCACAAAGTAAACAAACCATATGAGGAGTTGCCACAACGCTTGCCAATGCCATAGCAATTGGCAACTCTCCCTTATCACCAATCATAGTCACTAGTTCAACGAGCCGTTCAAATCTGTCAGCCAATGCCGTCTCAGCCAGGGTTTCAAACTCCGTACCTTGCTGCAAGATCTTGGTAAGAACTTCCATAAAAGCGGCTCTTGTCTGAGGGTCACGATGGTAACCCAGACCTGATGACATGTTAAATAATAATAGTATTATATAACAATTATAAATGAATACAGTTTATATAATATTTAAATACGTTTTAATCAATCTTAATATATATACACTACGTAATCGATAAAGTTTCAAACGAGCACAACAATGCCGCGTGGCTTAGCGATAGCCCGTCTGACTCCAGATTGAAAGGTTGCGTGTTCAAATCAAGTCGAGGTTCAAAAGGGCTTTTTAAACTACTGCAGAGTAATAATTATTATTTATATATAATCAATTTATTATACATGAAATTATTTCTAAACAACCACATCCTTGAATGGGTTTATCCTAGTATTATATAACGATTTATAAATAAGTATAATTTAAGAGTATTTAAATAATAAATATGTATATAAAGTAACAGACCAATAGAATGCATGAGACCGCTGTCAATGTTAGCGTTGAGTAGATTCGACATGGCAAGTACCGTGCAGTTGCGTAGCGCGCTTAGATTAGAACTAGCGCATTTGCGCACAGGACCTTCATTGCATTTCTCTTCTGTAGCTTCCTCAGAACAATCGTTCAATAGATTCATGAATAAAGTAAAATATCTGAAAATAACAGAATTCATGACCGATTTGTAAACTCTTTAACTTTCAGAAATCAATGAAGTAATTAATTTTAAAAAGTTATAATCTACTGTTTAATCAGAGTAATTAACTTTTAGCAACGTATATTATTGTCCTGTAAAATATATGTAGTTTTATATGCAATTTGGCTCTCAATAATATGAAAAAAGTAAGATATTTGGATATATTTTAGCTTAAATATTCTAAAGTACTGATTTAAGAATTTTAAAGTTGACTTACTTGAGAAATATTTGAGATTTCGCTTCCATGAGATCACCACGATCACTTTCTTCTGGTTGTAGAGGAAGTCCTACAAGTAGAGATGCAACTGCCTCCATACTAGCCTGATCCAAATCCCTGAATAGTTCATTAATACAATGATACCACTTACTTATTTGTTTATTTATTTATCAGTTTGTCGCTAAATTTCTTTAAAATGTTTTTAAATATAGTCAATGTAATAGATTACTAAAGATTACTCTTATTCAAACTCAATAGTACTTTGAATTTAGGTCCATGGCTACTATTTTGATAATAAAATTGTATCCATTTTCAATACTAAAGTTGTTAAAACAAAAAGTGATGGTTTAGCTTAGGTTATTTTGTTTCTGTTATAACTGGCATAAAATAATACACTAAATCCAAAAAAACAGAAGAAGTACACTCATGTAATTTATAATTCATTTCACCATCTCTCTCGCTTGCTCTCTCTCTCTCCCTCTCTCTCTCATTCTCTCAATCTCTTACCTAGACACAGACACGACATCACCCTGTACATTGAGTTGATGAGAGTTGCCCATTATCCAATCTGTGAGGTACTCTGTCAATTTGTTTCTGAACTTCATCTCTTGACGGAACATGAGGTCATCACGACGTATCATAACAGCCTCAACCAGCTGGCAGACCTTTGTCTTTACTTGGATCGCGTGAATAGTTGAGTCCAAGTGACGAATGTATCTGAACAAATAGTAAAACAGACTAATGTATCCAACAGTTAATGTACAGCATTTGAAATGAATTACAAAGTGTAATAGAAAAGTAAAGATCAGTAATTTTAAATTTAGAGCACTATTTTATTTTGAATTTACTTACTATTCATATCTATAAAATAATATGATGACGTATATATTAAAAAAATCATTTTAATTTCTTAGATTTTTAGTTTAAAATTTGAAAAAGACTTCAACTGCTAGATTTAATTATTACTTTGTAAAAAGAAAAAGAAATTCAGTTAAATAACTTGACTAATCTAATCCAATAAATTTTAATTAAAGACTTTCAAATTATGATAGTCATGATGATAATGATGATAATGATGATGATAATGACGATAATAAAAACCTGACAACAGCTAGCATGAGAGGTTCAATGCTAGTAATGCCTAGATGATCACTAGGCTGTTCTGCTTTGTTCTCTAGTATGTTCTTCATTATAAAGATTACGTTCTCGATGAACATCGTATTCGTATCAGTGACCATTGCCTAAAACATACCATGACTTAAATGCAGAGTGGTAGACACTAAAACTTCTAACCAAAAGTCTCTGATTCGAGTTCACATAAATATAAAAACATATAAATAATCAAAGTGCAAAATCATATATATATATTTCTGATATAAACTATAACAAGATGATATATTTGATGCTAAACCTTTATTATAAGTATTCATTTGATGAAAATTGACATTTAAATAAGAACAAGAAAAAGTGAAGCAAAGATACATCTTGTGATCATAAAGATGTAATTCATATTAAAAGAAATAATATCAGAATAGTTTTGGCACAGTATAATAATAACACTTCATAGCATTAGATTACATTACATCTAATATATTGACATTAAACACAGTAACATATAAATACCTGGCCAGATGAATCAAAGAATTTATCGACAAAAACTTTTATTTGATCAAATAGTATGGGATAGACATGCGAGTTGAGTTCATGTCCTACAAGTTCTTTGACATGCTTCTGAATCTGTGGTCCAAACTTTTCATTGTTACATATCAACAACTTCAAGAGGTGACCTATAAACCTATCAACCAATAGCAAGCGTTGTTACATATCAACAACTTCAAGAGGTGATCTATGTCTACAACCCCTAAAATAAAAATTATTCTTTCCATTTTTATATGACAATTTTTTTTTCACAACTTACTGTGTAACAGGACAATACTGAGGGTCCCCACACCCGGGCAAAACGCTGCCCTTCCTCGCCGCGTCTAAACTAGACAACGCTGGCAACGATACCCCCCCTAGTCCTCCACCCCCCACCACCCCTCCCACCCCCACTGACCCACCCACTCCCCCGGTGCCCGTGCCTAAACGCTGAATCTTTTTCTGGAGATTAACGCTTCCGAGTGCGCAGAGAAAGCCGGTCATGTTGGCCCATTCATTTACATGGTCCTAGATGGGTGAGAAAAAAATAAAACTTGTAATGCGTATAGTGTTTGATAACATTTCTGTAAATAAATTAAACCAAAATTAATTATGGAAAATAGAGAGTATAAATCTTTGCATCTCATTCTAATGGGGAATTTATACGTCATTCTATACACTTAATGGAATAACTTCAACTCACTTCAGCTCTTTATTTGTATTTTTAAGTTTTAAACTTGATTAAAATCTATCAACTAATCATATTAAGTATCAAATGACTAAATTACATATCAACTAACCAAATACATATCAACTGACCATATTACATATTAAATAACTATATAACTAATAACTAACCAAAACATTTAACCGTTTAATCATTAAAAATGACTATCTGCAAATGTTAAACTATAAAACAAGAAACCAGTAAATAAAACACACCTCAAGTTCATGTTCAGTGCTCTGATGTGAAGTTCTGCGTTTAGCCACCGATCTATGAAACGTCTCACCAATCACTCCTTCTTCCAGTTTATTCTTTGGATAGTTATCCAAATATCTTGTACTGTTCTCCCAATTCATAAATGTATCGTCCCAAGCCTACGCTTACAGAACTAATGAAATTAATTTCAACATCTACTGATCAATTATTTCTATTTATCATTTCTAAAAATAACTAATAAATATAAATATAACGTTATATAAATAATAAAAGTTTGATATAACATTTGCCATTTTGCAAGAATCTTAACAAATAATTTTATACTGAAATGAAAGCTTTGAGTATTTGTACATACACTTGCAATGTAATGTTATTGAAAAAGTTTATACTTTTAAAATTAAAACTGAAATCTTACCTGCATATTACCCGGAGTAGAATGTTCAATCTTTCTCAATAACGCCATTATTCTCTTTTGAAGTACAGCGCGTCCTAATCAGTACATTACAAATTTTACATATCTCATTCTGATGAGTAAAATATCAAATAAAAAGATAATACTAAATTTTGTCGTATTTGCTAGGCATTTTATTAGAAATAAATTATATGTCACAATAATCAAATCATTCTTTCTGAAACACTTAAAGTAAAGTAATATGACTCTCACCAGTAGTGAGTACAGTGCTAGCTGATGCAAGTTCAGAGTAAATGGCATAGTTTGGCAGAATCTGAATGACAGTCAGTTCATCAGCACCGCAACGTATCTCAGCTTCTTCACAAAGCAAACGAAAACAAGACATGGATGTCAACACTGCCTCTATGTCTATACTCCATAAGTACATGAAGAATACAACCTAGAAATTAAAGTTTAAAGAATAAATATTATAGTTAGCATTACGAATATAACCATATATTATGTTGATTATAAGTTATGTTATGTGGATTTACAATTATATAATCAATGATAATTGTATTATCACTAATTTTAATTCATTCGGAATATTAAAAAGCAGCTCGACAGTGGTATTGCATAAAGCACAAAATAGCCTCAAAAACGCTGGTGAATGTTATTATAATTATTACAAATATCGCATTGCTTTCAATTCAATTAATGACTTTAAACTCATTTAACTATAACCTTGATACTAAAGATTTAACCTTGATACTGATAAAAGTTAAATGCATTGTTAAAACATCAACACACCTCTAGTTTTATATGCGCCTGTCTGCATATCGCTATATTACTTCCAACATTTGCGTACTCTTTATGTTTCTGTAGAAAGTTGTTATGACAGATAAGTATTTCACGCAACCACTTCAATATCTCGGTGTAGTTATATATGAGATGTTGAATCAACTTTTGAGAGATTGAAAACAGCATCTGAGAACTGAAATAAATCAATTTTAACTGCTTGAACAGTTTTTATAATTTGTTTTTATAATAGATAAATTTATACGTTTATAATTGTGTTGAACTATTTTTAATCATTATTTAAAAGTTAGTTAGTTTCTATATAATTGCAATTTCGCAATTTTTTATTGGAATATGTAATAAAGCGATATGTGAAAATTAAAAGCAAGTTCTAAGCTCCACTCTTAAAACGTTTTATTCGCAACTAACTACATATCTAATTTACAGTATTTTCATCACATTAAACCAACTACTATAAATTAAAACGTACCATTTTATTCTTTATATCAGTTGAACTATCATTTCAGTTGATTTGACAAATTAATACTGAAATAAATTTGCTATAAAACTGAAGTATCAATTGACAAATTAATATTTAAAAAAATTGATATAAAATGCTTAAAAAGTATCCCTACCTTACGTCCCAGAAAGTATTAATGGGTGCCTCTGGGTTCCACAGCTCAATGATCTCAGGCTGATGCAGACAAAGCAAGGCTTCCATTGCCTCTTGGGCTACATCAGGCATACTCTGCTGATGAATCAGAGACACTAGGCCATTGATCAATTCCAATGTGCTACCTTGAATCTCATGCCCAGCTTTGCCAGGATTCTAATCAGTGATTAATAATGATGATTAATTTTTATTATTAATACAATGTCAATTGATAAGTTTGCAAAAATGACTCGTAAATTTTTATAATTCCATTCTAGAAATGAAACATCACTACTTGCTGCATGCACCCTTTATTAATATGATAAAATCTGAAAAATTTATACCGAAATCTGACTCATCATTTAAATAATAGAAACGTTGAACCTAAATTATAATTAAATTACATTTAATAACATATAAATGAATAAAACTAATGTTTAGATAAGAACTTACATGTAGCATAAGAATAGGATCAGCATGAATAAGTCTGACTATTCCCAGAAGTAAACTTTTAGTATATAGTGCAGTCTCATCAGTTGACTTCTCACTTTTATATTTCAAATTAGTCACCTTTTCTTTCAACGTTAAACTCTACAATGACACAAATAACGCTTATAAAACCTATATTTTCAATTAACGTTCGATTTTGAACAATTTATTAAATAAAGTGATTGGTGAACGTATTACTTAATGAATTAAGTAATACGTTACATTAAAATCTCTCAATCGATTTTTGAAAACAAAGAAATAATGAAATAAAATCATTCGCAATTTGTGTAAATAAAATTCAAAAATCAATAATCATCTACAAATAGAAATCAGATTGAATGATTTGAATTTAAGTGTTCAAGGAAATGAATCACACTTTTAAAAAGACACTCTGAGTGGCATTGTGAACCTGTGACAGACGTAAGGGTGTGTGACTCATCTGTGTCACTTTGTTTAGCGTGTCAGTAAAGAGGCTACGTAATTCACTTGATTTTGCGTACATGTTCTCAATGTTAGGCCACCAGGGCAAACGACTCTGAAATAAATGCAGAAATTCAAAATAATCCTTCAATTCAAAATACTCATTTCAATTATATAAATATATTAAATATAAATATATATAATTATATAAATATATAAAAATATTAAAGTAATCATTAAAATAATCATATGGCAATTAATCAGATAGTATTAAAATACGTATATAGCAATTATAAATAACCATTTAAATTATATAAATTACCATAAACTGACAAAATGGCGCCAAATGCAATAACCCGACAAAACAATCTGATCAATTCATTTAATAACCCTAACCTAAACTAATCCAAAATTTACCCCTAACACTAACCCTAACCCTAACTTCAGTCTTAACTTTAACCCGTATCCTAACTTCACACCGAACTCTAAGAATTTACAACTTAAAAATTTCGCAACTGAATTTTCGATTCATTATAAATTATAGATAACAAAATTGAAAATTTATTATGATCATAATATAAAAATGTATATCTAAATTAGGGGTATAGTTTTAACCAAATTACAATATTTTATCCATCCAATTTATTCTAAATTTGAGCATTACAACAGATCTCGTAAAATTTATAGACAGTAATCTACATTATTATCAAAGCAGAATGTTATATAAGAATTTACTGCAATAAGAAAGAATATACACAGTAATATAGTAATAATATCATTACATAAAAAGCTTTACACGATGCAATGCATTGAAAAAAATGATAAAACCTGAGTGATAATACGATGTAGAACGTTGACCAGTACAAAATGGAATGTGGGGGGAGACTGAACATTAAGACAAACTTTTAGCAAGTCATTGTTGTGAGGTGTTATGCGAAAACAAGACAGGAAACAGTCTATCATTAAATCTACATCCTGTGTGTTGCAGTTTTGTCCACGAGAATAGGGCTTCGTTGTGTTGAACAATAACGACTAAAACAGTAAAAAATGAAATTATAATATTGAAATGTGTATCAGTAACACGTACAAAATAATATTTATATCTCAATGTTTGATGCAGGTAACTTGAGATAATATTTATAAATTGAAATTTAATACTTTGTATAGATAGCAAAAGAGTCTTTCTTTCAATTTATTTTATATGAGTATATTTATATACACATTGTACAGTATATAAACATATAATAACATGATATAAAATGTTTTCAGTAATACTATTACAAAACATACATTACTTATTCAATTTGACAAGACTCAATATAAACATATTTAATGTTACAACATAGATTAAAAAACTGATAAGAAATGACTATAGTATTAACCTTGAGATCATGATTGACTGAATGAACCAGCAGAAAAAGAACGTTAGCTCTATCAGTAATACTGACGTAGGTCGATGACTTGCACAATTTAACGCAAGTAACAGCGGCTGCCTCAGTCAATGCTCTAGTGTGACTGCTGTGATGAATGGTTAGAGCTCGCTTTAACTCGTCTATAAACTGTTTCTATTGGACGAAAACAATTATATACTAATGGATATAGTCTAAATTTAATAAAATTATTCATTATATGAAAATTATAATTAATCACAAATACTTAATATATGTTTAAATTTGAAAGAAATCAATTTTAAATTAAATAATCATATCTTATAGTTATAAAGTTTTAAAATCATGATTATTATGATCACAGTTCTCACAAGATCTTAGTTATTAACTGACAAATTCATAAAAACTACCTACAAGATTTAAAATCATATTTGCGAAGATTAAATACAAAATTATAAAATTAAGTTTTAAATAAATGAAAAAATACTTTTTTAATATGTTGAACAGAGCAAGGAGCTCCGTTATCTGCATTAGTTATTTCTTCTAAAATCGTCTAAAATCACAAAGAATAAAAATTGATTTAACGATTTAACAAACAATTGTTTATATTTTAAATATGTATTATACACTATTTATATATCATTTTAATACATTAATAAAACCTTTTTGCTGATATGTCTGAAATAAAAAAGAATATTAATTAATTTAATAAAGCTGAGAAAAGAAAATGTAAGAGTTTTATGTAAAAATGTAAGAATTTAAAATGTATACCTGAACCAGCAATAAAAAATTAACAAAAATTTAAGAGTTTACGACAACAGTAAAACACTTAGTATTTATCATAAAATATTTTACGAATATGTTTTTAATAAATTGCTTATTCATTGAACAAAAAAAATGCAAATGGCTGACTGGACAAAGAACAAGTAACATCATCTGTAGAGGCCAGACAACGGGTTTTTTCTTTGCATTCTCAGACGCAAACAAATTATACAACTCAAACAAACGATCGCA
>JAQIXG010000069.1:0-51647 GCA_034700105.1 Oconnorella tubifera
AGAGTATTATACACTCTGTCCACATAATTAGCCCTTATATTTATGTTTTTTCTACCACGATCAGCCTGCAGGCTCCACGCCTAGCTTAAGGCTTACGACAGCCGTTGACTTAAGCCAGGCTAGACACCATGACTATATGGCAAGCAAACTGTCAATACTTGTCATTGACATTAAGCATAGGCTACTGCTACTCAATTGATCTATACTGTGATCAAATTAATAATTACTTAGTGTTAGAGATAATACTATCTTTGGATTATGGAAGTCAAATTAAGTGAGAGTTAAATAAGCGAATGCTATATTGGATGATGTTTTAAAATAATTAAAAGGACTGATATAATCATTGTAATGAATAAGGCGAAACCATTACGAACTGTTCGCACTAGATCACGCTCAGGTGAGACTAACATGCAAAATATATCTGATGCATTTTTTGTTATCCTCACGGACATAATTATAAGCCGCAACTGTTATAACATTAGTGGTGTGATGCTTCTTCGTATATAATTTACGATCAAGCAGCGACAGAGTCTTTTTTGAACGTAGTGGATAGTTATTTGAATTTGCAATAACGTTCTTACTGTCATTTTTATGCAATTTTTCGTTATTTTAAGAAATCTCTTTATATGATTAAAGATAAAGTTGAGAGATTAAATGATAGATCTAAAACTGTAGACATCTTGCTGTAGTTTAAACAAATTACAGAAACGTTTATAAATTACAACCATACTTATGATATTTTGAATACAGATTTTATATTTTTGATTTAGCTATGGATGAAGACGAATTCAATCAAGGAATAATTCTACCTCCTCTTATCATACAGCTGAGAAAAATACTGGATCAGTATCCGGACGATACTCAAATACTCAAAGTAACTTCATTCTAAAATTTTATAACTACTCTACCCTAATTACTAGATTTTATTCTTTGATCATTTTGATTAATCAAATGGCTGCTGAGATTTTTAACACAGTGCAGATTTAACTGTTGAGTAATGAATTCTTATGCTATTGATTGGATAATAGCGAATTTACAGTAGTTGTACAGAGACTGGACAGCAGCTGTACAGTAGTTGAGTAGTTGACTGTTCGAAAATGATTTAACAAGTGATGTGTTTCATGTATTTGTGTTATTTATTGTTTATAAATTTAAATTCCTGTAATTCAAATCTGTTAAAAAATTCATATTTCTCAAGTACATTTTTGTAATGTTTGAAAACTGAATTCTGAAATTGTTGCAATTATGTTGATAGTCTATTTTTCTCAAATTCTGCTAATCGTAATATGTTTTTCGCAGGAGTTGATACAGAATGCTGAGGATGCTGGAGCCAGGGAAGTGAAATTCTTATGTGACAGGCATACTTTCGGAAAAGAACCACGATATTTACATCATCCTGATCTGGCTGATTTTCAGGTTATTACTTAAATTTACCGAATATAAATTAATTTTTATTAAATTTACATAATGCCATCATTTTAACAAAAAGAGTAACAAGATTCTCTGTCAATTTGGTTGATAGATTCCTAGATGAAATATAAATAACTCACTTGTATTGAATCCTTTTATAAATGTCCAAAATCTGACTTATTTTAAGAAATCTCTTTATATGACTACAGATTAAGTTGAGAGATTAAATGATAGATCTAAAACTGTAGACATCTTGCTGTAGTTTAAACAAATTACAGAAACGTTTATAAATTACAACCATACTTATGATATTTTGAATACAGATTTTATATTTTTGATTTAGCTTTGGATGATCTAATTCTATGTATTTTTTTGTACAATTAACAGGGTCCCGCTTTATACGCATTCAACGATGCGTTGTTCAGTGAAAATGACTGGAAAGGAATCCGAATGTTATCCCAAAGCGTTAAACAAAACGATCCCTTCAAAGTCGGATACTTTGGTCTTGGTTTCAAGTCAGTCTTTCATCTGACAGGTAATGCCTTGAATCTCAATTTTTACAGTTTATGTCTCACGGCTGTTAGCTAATATCATTGATCTGATGCTTTTGAAAAGTTATCTTGCTTGCAAAGGAAGGTGATCGAGTGCATGCTGATTTACTGTATTTCATTGTGTTGATGATATCATTAGTGTTAAGTTTTATATATACATAAATAGGTCAGAGTTGACTTATTTTCCATTGACAAATTGTATAAATCTCACTAATTGTTTTGTGAATTGTAAGCTTCTTCTTTTCTAACAGTTTATCAGTTTTGGACTGAAACTTGCAGACTCAAGTAGTGTTCAATTCTATTCTAATATACAGTCTGATTCATTCTATATATGTTTTCTTCTGATTGCATTTTACTATCATATTTTTATTTTATACGCTTATCATTGAGTTAATCTTACAATCCTGATTGCTTAAAATTACAACATTTTACTGATTTTTCATGTAAACAATTCTGTATTAACGGTGTGCTACGTGCAGATTTGCCATGTATGCTCAGCGGTGACAAGCTTGGTCTTATCGATCCACATCAGCAAATCCTAACAGCATCCAGTCACGGTTGGAACATAGCCAAGCGTCCAGATCTCCTCACCTCAATCCCACACCAGCTCGAGCCTTTTATCGGTGTTTTCAACTGCGATGCAAATTCTTTCAGATCCGGTTTTTACAACGGGACAATGTTCAGGTTTCCCCTCCGAAATAAAGAGTCGGCATTGTCTACTGTCCTATATACGCACGAAAAGGTCCAGTGTCTAATGCAAACCTTTCAGCAAGACGCTCATCTGTTGCTTATTTTTCTCAAGAATCTAGAACGGATAGTTTTGTACGATAGAGATAAACATGCAAAGGTGCCTAAGATGCTTTTTAAGGTTGAGCTGGGAGCTGACTGTGTTGAAGAAGTAAGAATGATACTTATTTTCTGATGCTTTCTTTAAAATATTTGTTGTTAGGTGACAAAAATATTTTTGTTGAAGTATTTTTCTGTAATACAGATATATTAACTATACTTTGTGACGTATGACATTTGATCCTTAAATGAGATTACTTCAGCAAGAATTTCATAGAAATTTTGATAAGTTTAACTGAATATTTTTTGTAACAAATTGCTGATTAAATATTAAAACGCAATATTACTACAATATTTGCTTAATATTTTCATAATATTCTCCTATTTATAATTCACAGGTTCGTAGCAAAAGAGCAGAATTTGTTCAACAAGTCCGCAACTGCACCTCTCAAGACAAAACCATCGTCTGCACCTACCCGATCACAATCAACACCGAGACAGTCACTGACAAAGGAACCAATCGTTCCACATACCGTTACCTCGTCACAAACTACTACAACGGCGGCAACGCCTCCCCTGTCTTCCGAAATCTTTTCCGAGATCCCGAACTCGGGTTCCTTCCTTGGGTTGGCACTGCCATGCGAATGGACATCCGCGATACAAAGAGCCCCGATGTTTACCAACTCACTGAACAAGACGGTAGAATATTTTGCTTCCTTCCTCTTCCCTCTGAACAACACGCATCCACCGGGCTCCCCGTACATGTCCACGGTTTCTTCGCCTTGGAACAAAACCGTAAGTACATCAAGTGGCCAGTCGCTAATCGACTTCCCGATATTCACATGGATAAGGGACTACTATGGAATCAGTGCATGTTAAAAGAAGCTCTTCCCAAAGCGTACGTTCACATGATACGAGAAGCCATCAAGATGCACGTCATTGGGCAAATGAATGTGCCGAGCGTTTATCGTGCCCTTCCAGATGTTTTCAAAATTGAACGCCGTTGGGAATCGATAGTTTCTCTCGTGTACGCTGACTTACTGACTGGTGCGCTGATTTACTACACGTCGCCTGCTGTTACGGAGTGGATAGATTTTAAATCAGCCGTTTTTAATACGCTTGATAAGACGGATGAAGCAACGCCGGTTATTGTACAGGTTCTAGAGGCAAGCGCAGTTAAGATCGTGCACGTACCGGAGCATATAATTTCAGCTGTTAAGAAGTATTGCCATTTTCAGTTGGGGCAGATAACGCCGAGTGTGGTCGCGGGGGCCTGCAAGGAAGTGCAGAGAAGTTTGACGATGCAGTGGGGCAGTAAGATGGCTTTATTGAGGTGCGAATTTTTTTTTTGAATGCCTTTTCGGTAATTTTAAAATTTGTAATTGAGAATTATTATTCGACATTTGCTATTGCGCATTATAACTTATTAATAATATTTGTATGCAAATCTTATTTATTTGGTTTTAAAGTATTTCTTGATACTATTAGTTAAATTTTTTATTATTGTTGAAATATTAACACGATATAGTATATTACAAACTTACAACTTAATATTTTATAAATTTAATGTTTTTGTACGTATCATTTATAGGTATTTTCTGAAGCAGTCTAAGTTTGAATTATTGGACGAATTGGAACTGCTGCCCTTAGCCAATGGTGGATTTGAGGTGTTTCATTTCAACGCAAAGAAAGCGGACAGACTCATCTATATTGCTCCATCAGAAGAAATGCAAAACTTGCTCCCTGGTCTCAAAGATGACTTCCTTGACTCGGACATTGAGCAGGATATCAAGACGATGCTTATAAAGAAATCTAATCAGGGTTAGGAATCATAATTTACTTTGAAATTGGGTAAATGTTTTAAAGTCAATCACAAAATTGCGTGAAGAATATTAAGGTTTTATAAATTAATTATAAATCTAGGTGTATTATTAATATTACACATAGAATGAAAGTTGTATAAAAAACATGCATAAAAAATCTTTTAAAGTTAGATTATCGGTATATGGAATTATCGAATGCCACATAATCTAGCTTTAACAAGAATTAATCGTAAATGTTGCTAATTTTTAACACAGTCCTATCTATATTCTTTGAATTAGTGTAATTTCTGTGTCTTAATTAATAAACAAAGAAATACCAAAAATTAAAAAAAAACACTAATTCTTTTACTATCAGGTTACACGCAGCTGAAAGTACTAGACCCAAACTTAGTAGGCAGCCTTCTACCTCGCTGCCTACCCCCATCCTGGATGAATGGCGGCCCCGTTGAATGGAACCCCCGCGAACCAGGCCACCCTCCGGAAAACTGGCTCGAATCTCTCTGGCTCTTCATGGCCAGATGTTCCCCTCGAGACCTCAACTCAGTTGATGGTCTTCCCATTCTACCAAGCAGAACTTACCAGAAACCGGCATTCAATCGTAAAGAACCTCAAACAGTAACCGAGTTGTTACCTCTGAGTGTATCCAGTGTGGCAATCGCTCGATCAATGGACGGGTTAAGTCTCAGCAGTGATGTCGAAGAAATCGTACGTGCCCTTGGTATTTCAGTAGTTGATGATCTCCCAGATTATGTAAAAGCTCATCCCCTTGTTTCAAAGCTCTACATCTTTTCTCCGACATACCTCGGTGTACTAAAAGCGATTGATCGTAGGTGCTCCTCAGATGGAAAAGACGCCGTTATCAAAAGATTCTTATCGGAAACAACAGATCAACAGAAGCGAAGTCTTAGAGGGTTGTTTGCGAAGATATCGATTTACGAAGTCCAGAGGGATTGCCAGGAACTTCTTGCACAATTGCCGTTGTTTGAGACAATGGCGGGCAGTGGAGGACGAGATTCACACTTCGTGTCAGTGGTGAGAGTGAACACGGCTGCTCCTCCAGATCAGGTTCCTTTCCCGGTGTCCAAACTCTTACTCGATGTATCATCATCAGACTCTCAGGCTTTAGCAAAGCTACTCAGCGTTAAGTCACTCAACATGGCTCAACTTCTGGTACAAATTGTTTTCCCGGATATTGAAGCGGCGTTCTACGAACATTCAGTTGTGCAGAATATAATGCTGTACGTGTTGAAACACTACCAGTTTTTTGCCGAGGGTGATAAATCTTTCCGGAAGACTTTGAAGTCGCTCGCGTTTTTACCGAAAGGAGACATGTTGCTGACTCCGGATAGATTTTATGACCCCGATCACGAGCTGCTTCAGAAATTGTTTCTTTTTGAGGAGAACTTCCCCGGTAGTGCCTACTCCGATCCAGCTATGGTGATGGTGTTGCGGGATGTTGGGCTCCGTGGTGTAGAGGACGTGGAGCCGGAGGATCTTCAGGAGGCTGCTTTCACCGTGCAGAATCTCTACAGTTCCAGCGACCAGAACAAAACGGAAAAACTCGTGGAGAAATCCGATGCACTGTTGGAATACCTCCACCGTCATAAGTCCAGACTGAAGGCAAGATGTTCAGGGACAACTTTGGCAGAAGCTTTGTCCAATATTTGCTGGGTACGGGGTCTTACAAATCGTCCCAATATCTACCCACAGAGCGTACCTTTTTACCGACAAAACACTGGTATATTTCACAAACCCAGCGAGCTAACCTTAAAGAAGCACATCAATATTTGCGGATCTGTTATGCCGGTAGTTGCCGCAGATGTCTACACCGAAGTTGCCGAAGCTTTTGGCTGGAATGCCGCGCCGCGTCTTGACATAGTCATCGAACATTTAGCTAACGTTGTGACATCAAATGTAGCGCGTGATAAAGCGCTATTCCTCGAAATGGCGAGGAGTCTATACTCTGATCTGGTTCGCTACGATGTCGTCGAAGTTAAAAGCGCTCTTACGAGTCGAGTTCCCAACGACTGGATCTGGTACGGTGATGGTTTTACACAGCCCGGTAATCTCGTACTTCACCAACCTTTTATGGATCTTCGTCCTTATGTTTACGGTCTCCCTCAAGAGATGGCGCCCTATCAGAGTCTATTCGAAAGCTTCGGAATTGCTCAACATTGCTCCCTGCCTTTTATACTTACCACGATCAAACAGAAATATGATGAACACGAAATAACAAGCTCGTCTACGGGTAGAAGTTTATCTCGATCTTCGAGTAGACCGACGGTGAATGAAGCGGAGGTTAAAAGAGATTTACACATTTGCGTTTGTATATTGAACGAGTTGAAGTCGCACGTGAATGATGCTAATTGGGCGGAGGTGAGGGATCAGCTGTATTTACCGATACATGTGAGTAATTCGTCGGTGTTGAAGTTGGCTCCCATTGCCCAGTGTACTTATACGGATGATGAATGCCTGAGACAAGGTGAGAATTTGAGGTTTTTTTGTTTGAATTTATCGCTTTAAATGTTTCAGTTTTATTTACTGTCCTGTTATATTTATTTGATATAGAAATATTAATACATAAATGATAAATATTAATATATTTAATATTTGGCATATTGTTGCTAACAAAGTGGCAGCTAAATTCCTATTGTCTTGATATTAAAATTTAATGAATAAGAAATGAATGAGACGTTGAAGATTTGTAATCGTATGTTTTGTATTCTTCTATTTGTTGTATTTCTAAGATATTTTCCAGTCTTGTAGCTGCTATAGCTGATTATTCCTATGTAAACCCTAGTGCATATTTATAGTTTTTTCCATTTAACACAAATATTACTAGTCTTGAATTTTCTGTTTTTTAATCAAGTCAAGCTCTTTCTGTTATCACAATTGGTATGAAATTTTTGTGGCCATTTAGGCTTAACTTTCAACACTCAGCGTATAATCCTAAAAGTTGAATTTATAATAATTTTTACATTTTTCTTACTTTGATTTTTTTTGTAAAGTGGCGCCACATGGCGATTATTTCATATAATACATCCTGAGTTATTTTATTTACTAAGCGGCTCTCTCTATCTGATGAAAAAATTCTAAAATGCAGACTTTCTGTCTCCCATTAGATTGACATTTAATTATTGTCTGCAATGAAATTTTTATAATTTATTAGACCGTTTTATAACTACAAGCAATATTGTGTAAATATTTTATAATGCTTTATAAAGCAATCCTTAGTAATGTCATTTTATATGAGAACTTTCAACAATATATAAATCTTATTTGATAAAATATGTACTTTTAAATATGATATACCAGTAGAATCTGATACATTTATTGACCATACTATAGGTTTATTATAATACATTTTAATGTACAGCAATAACTTTCATTTATGCATTTTATCTGTCTGCTAGTTTAACTACCTGTCTATTTCTTATAATTCTGTCTGTTTTTATCTGTCTTTTTTCTTTTTCTGTTTATCTGTCCATTAATGTAAAGCAGCCATTTCATTACGTTTATGCTAAAAACGAGTATCTTTACTTTATTATACAAAAAATCTGTTTTTAAATATTATGAAAAATTAAGTATTAGCTTAAAGCTAGAACTTTAGATAGTTATAAACATAATGATGATGAATTTTTTAAACGTAAACAACATAAGTTTGGGCCTGCCTGCAATACAATATCTTAATGACTGATCGAAATCGATGAATACATCCATCTGGTGCCAGTAAATGTAACTAATCAATGGTTATTTTTAAATCCATTATAAACTACTGTTGATATATAGTAAACCCTATTGAATCATATGCAAAAAGTTGTTATTATAGATTCTGAGTGAATATTGATATTAAATACTGTATTTTCTTCAATATAGCTTAAACAGAAATTGCAAAATAACCTCACACTATCTTATATCAATATTTAATCGATATCCAAATGCTTTTTTACGAAATCTTACTTTGCAATGTTCTTTTCAGTTATGATTGAGCTGATAATAGCCGTTTCAAGCTAATCTAAAGTACTTTTTATAGTTTATACACAAATAAACTACAGTTTACCTGTATTTTAAAGTACCAGATACTTCAACTAAGTAAATAACCATTTAGAATACCATCTATTAATTTTAGATAGTTAAAATAAACTCTTAGAATGTAGCTCGTTTATCTATCTCGATCCAGTTGTTAATTATTTTTTCATTTTTGAAACCAAACTGCCAAAATTGATGTGTGTTCGGATCGATTTTCAACAAGTAAACATCCATTCATTTACTGTTCCAAACTTTCAGCTAGTGATTAATGCGAGTAAATGATAGCTGAGAATTACAATGGTTTTGTGTACTTTTTTAAAAATAAGTCTTTGCATTGTGTTATGGTATGCTATATGACTGAATTCTTAGATTTCTATACTGGTCTTTCTTTATTCGAAAATGCCTTTGAATTTCATCGCGTTTATGAAACGCTTCGCTAAGCTCTAAGTTTTTTCTAAAGCCAATATTATATGAGACTTATTATAGCTATATTTGTGTGTATGTTGAGTGTATCTCATATATTTTGTAAATTGTATAGTTTTACTGAAAGATATATGAGCACGAATGACCAGGCTACTAGATAAAATGTTAATTAAAACGATTTTTTAAAATGTCTGAATTCTATCACAGTTTGTGCGATTTTAATCAGAGAATTTCTACATTTTAAAACTATACGCATAATATTTTCCTTACTTATAAATTAATCTACGTACAGTAGCTTACATTGAAAAAATGATCAGAAGATAATCGTATTTGCATTTAATCATACGTTTATTGATCACATTTTCTGATTTTCAATTTGCTGGCTGAATTTTTTCCGTATTGCGAACTGATTAATTCTCGCTTTTCAAGAAATTTTAACAAGTAAAAGTTATCTGTATAGTTTTACTGATTTTTATCCTTATTGAACAGTAGATGCATAAATTCCTATCAGGAATTATGAAAAAACGTCTTGTCTCAATCTTTTAACGATGAAATAAACATCATATATTTAATACAATATTTGTTATAAGTGTGTAAAACCATATTGTTGATTGATTTGTTAGAGTCCTCTGTTATAAGTTAAATTGTTATTTAAACAATATGTTGCTGTAGAATGACGACCTAGAATTCTGCGGATATATATTTCAAGGAAAGATGTTTTTTCTTTCAAGGCTTCTACAACGTTGTGTGATTTCATGTGGATTCTATCTGGCTTTATTAGTTCAATGCATAAAGTTGTTTTCTTTGCGTCGTTTTTCTCTGTTTCAATAAGATATCTCTTCAATTGCACTCTTTTTTCTTCTTATCTATTCTATTTTTTATTACTTCAAAATCATAACAAATCTAGTAAAATTTGTTCTTTTTAAGTTCTTTTTTGTGTTGAACGTAAAACGATAAGTTTTACTTCGAGTAATACAGTATTTTAGTTTTACTTATAGTAATTATAGTATATTGAATACTAACAACACAATTGTATTCTGAATACAATTTTTTGAAGACAGTAGGATTTTTTATATGGGTAAATTCTCAATACTTCAATATTTTCATTATGATATTTGTTACTCTTTCACATATTACATATTACATAACAAGCCTGTAGCTATCATTACAAATCTTCTAATACAAATCTTGATTTTGCTATTTTGAATTCAAATAAATGTTATGGTAACTTCATCTATATGCTTCGAATCGTATAGAACTGTTTTGTTAGACGATCCATAATAAAAACAGTTTTTTAATTGCCAGCATTCCTTCTCACAGTCTGATTCTATACAATTCATAGATGTAACAATATATCATTGTTGAGATTGGAGGTATTTTATTATATAAACGCTTTATGCTTGTACAAAGTATCTTTCAGTTGGTATTATATTAACTATAGCTCTGCTGGCTGAGTAGGTAGGAAACTTGCTAGCAAAGAAGCAAAAAGCTAGCAAAATATAAATAAAGGGGTAGCATTGTTATTATTCTAGTAAAAAAGTTTAAGTATTCCATTAAATTGTGATCATGGATTAAGTTTTGAAATTATTGAAGTAAGTCATTTAGATTTATGAAGGAAATTGATGATTGAAAAAGTGTTGATTGTTTTAAAAAAACGTTTTACGGTTTAAAAAGGTAGTCATTCTATTCAATGAATATAAGCTATTTGAGCTTATTTGTCAATTTTTTAAACTTAACGGAACAAATTCCAAGCAAATAGGTTATACATCAATAACCACTGTCCAATCAAATTTCGATGCAAGTCAAAATTATAAACCTTATACTTATTTTATTGATGTTCTCATTACCAACTTGAAATCATTCGCATTTGTGACCGACCCAACATTTATTCAGTTTTTCCAATTAGCTTCATTGCTTGATATGTTATGATTAAACCTTCAAAGTTGTATTAGAAAAATACTAATATACACTGTGGTATGTTGTTGTATATTGAGCGCTCAGCTTTGAGTGCTGTTTACAATTGTTGGCTCCGACGTTAATATTAATAATAAATTGAAGCGTTATTAGTGAGCAATGCTGCTCCTAACACAATATAGGCTAAGCATTCTATACAAGTATTGTATAGCATTCTGACTATAGGTAACGCACTAGTTCAGTTTTACGCAGAAAAAATTCTAATGGTGAACGTTTGTTGTGTGTTTTGAACGTTTTCAAGCGAATAACTCGGAATGTAACAGTTAGTAATGATTCGCGCTAGTTTTTTTGCATGGCTTTTGCGAGCTACGTGTAATATTCTTGTGGATATATATCGACAGGATGAATAGATATTATCGAAGCGGTAATATTTCAGTTTTATTGTGTGTAGATAATAATTTAATCCAATGAAATAGTGAGAGAGAAAAAGAGAAAGTGTGTGAATGAAGAGACAGATTTATATGTAGAGAGAGAGAGATATTTTTTGGATTATTGAATTTCAAGCGATTGCTTTATCAGATTGTATAATAATGTTGTAATCAGATTGTTGAGCTATTTTGTGGATTATAGTTATTGTAGAGTACTTGGTTATGTTATAACTTATTTCATACTTGTAACTTGAATTGCTTGTGATTTATTTAATTTAGTCTGCTCATTTTAGCTCAGTTTAAATTACAGTGTAAGTATACAATATTTTTGCTGCTTATTGTATCGATGTACTTGTTAATGTCATTATTTATTTTGTATTTAAATTGATTGGTTTGTAAAAAATTCATTACACAATAGACTATCAATAAAATTAGTAATGTTATAGATGTATAAAATTAAATCCATTAGTTATATGCTTATTGTAGTATAGTTACTATGAGATTAATAATAGTCCTATTATTTTTATAGAGGCAGTTACAATAATAGGCCTTTACCTACTTCAAATTGATTTTTTTTGCTTAAATTTATCTCTAAATTCGTTTCATACTTTGAGTATGATTAATCTCTCATATTCGGCCTAAGTAACAAATTATAATCCTATTAAAAAATTAAAGTCCATCGATGAAAGGCTTTTTGTCATCTTTCATCATTGGAATGAATTCTACTGAAAAACATTAATCATCCTGCATTTAGAAGCCCTCAACTATTTAGCGATACATACAATGCTATTTTGTTAACTTTTATTGATCTGTTAGCCAATTAACTGTGTTTTGTACTGAATACAATGATTAATATATTGGCCCTCGTACAGTTACATCTACAGCCGTATCGTTACTGTAGCCTTTTTGATAAAATTACAGGTTGCTTGGCTGTAAAACAGCAGATGGTAGAGAGAGAGAGATTAATACTAGACATGTTCACTTGCGTGCATGCATCTCTCTGTAGAACACATTTGTGTTATAAAAAGAATTCGCTTGGTATTTGATTTAATGTATTGAAAGCTAATGCACGAACACTATGAGTTTTTAGTTGGATAGATTAGTTACTTTTCTTCCATTTCATATCGTTTGGAATGATTCGATTATATCTTATTTTTATGAACTGTTGGCAGTGAGTTGTGTGTAAAACGCAAAGCATAGAAACTACAAACTTTAGTTACACATCATAGCTAGTCGATTAAAAGCATTGTAACTTCTTCAGTTTCGCGTATCATAAGTTTATTAAGCGTATAGTTAGCAAAAAAGTTTTAAGCATTACATTTATTAGCTGTACAGCAGTGTACCTAAACATGGGTAACACTCGTTCTTTTTCTTCTCTAGGTCACAACATCAGCGATCTTGGTGGCGTCCCTGGATCTGATGAATCCGTAACCCTCGTCCATGCGAATGTCCCAAACAGCACCCTCGAAGCTCTGGGCGTCCCAACTTTGCTCTCCAGAATGCTCGAAGCGGAAGAACTCGACTACAGTTTTGGCCAGACAGACTCTCTAACAAATCGCCTTAATTCTTTACTTCAGGAATACACGGATGGATTTGCGGTGCCCAAGGAGCTTGTACAGAATGCCGATGATGCTGGCGCAACAGAGGTCAGGTTCCTTTACGACGAGAGAACTAATGCGGACGCTTTGACTGGATTGATAGATGAAGGAATGAGGGAGTGCCACGGTCCGGCTCTTTGGGTTTACAATAACGCTGTTTTCTCTGATGAAGATTTTGAAAATATAACGAAATTGAACGGCGCAACGAAAGAAAACCAAACTGATAAGATTGGTAGATTTGGTCTGGGTTTTAACGCGGTTTATAATCTTACTGATGTCCCGAGTTTTGTCAGTCGTCATAATATCGTAATATTCGACCCGCATACTACGTATCTCGGAAAAAGTATCCGGAATAAACTGAAACCAGGTTTGAAGTTGGATATGAGAAGACATCGGAAGAAGTTACGTAGTTTGACAAATCAGTTCAAGCCGTTTAATGATGTATTTGGCTGCGATTTACGTAAACAAGAATCGTATCCTGGCACTTTATTTCGTTTGCCTTTACGAACAAGACAACAAGCTTCACGAAGCGAAATCTGCTCGAAACATTACGACGATCGAGAAATTAAAGAACTGTTTAAAATGCTCGTACAAGGCGGTGAGAATCTACTCCTGTTTACTCAGAACGTTCTCAAATTTGGCGTCTATCATATATCCAGCAAAGCGAGCGGACCACAAGATATGACTGAGATTTTCCGCGTTGAAAAACGACCGGTAAAAATACTACGAGAACTCAACCCATCCGTGCTAAAACTGAGCGAACCGGTGAAACACCTGGATGACGAAACCCAGCGATTCATTAAACAATGCTCCGTGCTTCGATCTTCCACTGAAGTTATGCGACAGATACGCAAGGGAGCGAATCCTGATCGCATCAACTTCCCCGACTCTTCCATGTTGCTCTGCGTTGAAAGCGAACTGACGGCCAAAGGCGAGATGTTGGTACAATTGCCGAAGTTCCGGAAGACTCAGACATGGCTCGTTTGCAGCTGTATGGGACGGAATGATTCTCTAAAGATGGCTCTACTTGAGCATTACTTGTCCCCTACTGCTGGCGTTGCGGTACCGGTTGATCTCGTCTCTGGCTCAAATAGTTACATGCCGAGAGCTTTAACTAGCCCCGCGGACCCGGCTATACCCCATGGGGCCGTGTTTGCGTACTTACCCCTACCCTTCCGTAGTGGTCTTTCCGTTCATATCAACGGAGCATTCGCCGTTACTTCTAACAGACGATCACTTTGTGAAGAGAACGAAGATGATAAGTTTGATAATCAACCTCGTTGGAATGCAGCACTGATGAGCGATGCTGTCTGTTCGGCATACATCCGCATGTTGGGCGACATATCTACATTTCTGGCTACTAGGAATTATGAATTTAGCGCTCTCTGGCCAAATGTGGATCACATAGCTCCTGTGTGTACTCCCCTGTTGACTTCATTCTATCAAGAAGTAAGCGGGCGATCAGGTCATTCTCTTACACTTTTCTCTGATGGCCTGCGTTGGGCGACAATTGATAATACCATCTTTCTTGATCTTACATATAAAGACCCGGCTCTTATTGCTGCATCTCTCGAAGTTTGTCGACAGAGCGTCATTGCAAATGTATCAAAAGTTGCGGTGGTGCTGCCATTGTGGATCAAACGCGGATTCCAGTTAGCTGACGAGAAGGTACTCCAGTCGAGGACGTACGATGAAGTGGAGTTCTTTGAGAAAATGCTTCTGCCAAATATCGACATCATCAGTCAAGACGATCGTGATCTCCTTATACTTCATTCATTGAGTAAAAACAGCGCTGCGTTGAATAGATTCATGAGAGAAAATCACTGCATCCCAGTCACTCCGGATGGAACTAGACTTCGTCAATCTAAAGAGCTTGTTGATCCTCAGTCTTATATATCGAAGCTGTTCACTCCAGGTGATGCCTGCTTTCCATATGGAGACAGAACGTACGGTAGAGAGGATATACTTCAAGTGTTGCGTGGGATTGGGATGAAGCAAAACGCCAGGGATCTCAGTTGGGATGAGTTCATCGAAAGGGTTCAAGTTATCGGCAGCGCAACAGATCGCAAATCCGCTCAAGAATTATCCGCTATCATTCTGTCGATACTTGCGGATAAACTGGCGGAAAGTTCCACATCAGGGAATCTCCGGGGCGTGCAGCAACAACTGATGGAGTTGAGATTTATTCCATCGATGGCAAAACCTCGTCGTTTTCCGCTGACATGGAAAGGCAGTGATAATACGACGGATATTCTTTTCAGACCTTTGGATTTATATCCACCGGAAAGTAAAGATCTTATTGGATGTGTTCAGTGCATAGCGGATCCGAATGTTTTCCCGAAGGACGCCGGTGACATTATGAACTTTCTACGTCTTGGTATGGAATGGAAGGAGCCATCAATTGCACAGGTTCTCGAGCAACTTGATGTACTCAGTAGTCCGGATACAGAAAACTACCTCCATGATCGAGAGCTCCAGGAAGAGATTCAAAAGATGTGCTATAGTATCTGTAACTTTCTCCAGCAGAAGTGCACCATCGAAAGCCAGCGTCAGATGATCAGAGAAGCTCTTGGCAGTCGATACTTTATTCTCGCTAACAATAGATTTCTCTCACCGAAGCAAGTTGCTTTAAGTTTCACTCACAACTGTTCACCGCATTTATTCGTTGTGCCAGATTATTACAAGAGGCATTATTCGGAATTACTTACAGTTGTGGGAGTGAGGGAGCATTTTGATGCTAAGGATTTTGTGTACGCCCTTCAGAGCATGCACGATGTTTATCTCAACGAGGCACTAGATAAAGATTCACTCAAGTTGGCGTTACAGCTTGTCAGTTTGCTTAATGAACGTATGGCAGAAATGAGCCAGACAATGCCAGAAGTGGTCGGTAAATACGGCCCAATTTATGTGCCAGATGCTCGTAATGTTCTTTATTCGGCAACTGATCTTTGCTATAATGAGCGAGATTGCCAATGGGTGCCACCTGCCACTCCAAAAGTTATTTCTCAATCTAGCAGCTCACCACCATTTGGAAATGCTGTTGCTCCCTCTGCTGCAAAACTTGGTCCAGCTGTGGCTCACGCTCCAGCTGCTTCACATGGCACAGCTGCCTCTCAAAGTGCAACAGCTGCTCAGACATCGGCTGCTCCTCAAGGCCCAGTAGCAACAGCTGCTCAGAGTGGATTCTCTCATCCTATGATTCCGTACGCAATGTCAAAACAACTTGGTGTGAATACAAGAAGACAGGAAGTACTAAATAAGCACTCCAGAGGAATCCCATTTGGCCAGAAAGAGCCACTTACAAACCGACTCAAACGAATACTAACCGGTTATCCATGCGATAAGGAAATTCTCAAGGAACTTCTTCAGAATGCTGATGATGCTGGTGCAACGGAGATTATCTTCATAAAGGATCCCAGGCAGCATGGTACAGAAAGAATATTCGATCAGTCATGGAAGCCGCTTCAAGGTCCAGCGATGTGCGTGTTTAACAACCAGCCATTTACCGAATCAGATCTGGAAGGCATTCAGAGGCTTGGCCAAGGTAGCAAAGGATCAGATCCGAATAAAACGGGCCAGTACGGAGTGGGATTCAATTGCGTGTATCATCTCACTGATACTCCTTCGTTTTTATCTAAAAGTCGTGAACTGGGTGAGACTCTGTGCGTGTTTGATCCTCATGGGCGTTATGTTCCTGGAGCGACAGTTGAAGAACCTGGACGTCGTTACGATGACGTTCCTCAAATTCGAAGCATCTTTACAGATATCTTTCCTGGTTATCTCGAGGATAAGATCAACTTTTCCAGTGGCACGATGTTTAGGTTTCCGCTACGGAATGATCAGATGGCTGCAGAATCAGAACTTTCAGATCAGCCTGTAAGACTCGATGTTATTGATAGTTTGTTTGCGAGATTTAAACAGGAAATATTCGATTGTCTTCTTTTTGTTAATAATGTCAATAAAATCACTCTAGGAGAAGTTGACGGCAGATCAAATGGCCTTATTAATGCTTACACCGTTAGTATTGAAATGTCGGATGAAGAACAACTAGCAAAACGAGAATTTTCCGAGTACGTCAAATCGATATCGACAAAGATGCAGTCTAAGAAGATGCAGGTATCGGAAATTCCAGTAAAAGATGTCACCTACACAATGACACTGACGGACAGTAAGAAATCGTGGGAAAAATGGATGATTTCTCAACGAATTGGAATAGATCAAGGGGTAAAAGTACACCAGTCTATAAACGATGCCATAAAATCGGGTGATCTTGCTCTGTTGCCCCGCGGAGGTGTAGCCGCTTTAATCGACTCTTCAGATTCCGAATGTAACCGTCGATCGAGCAAAGTGTTCTGTTTCCTGCCACTGCCGGTAAAAACCGATCTTCCAGTGCACATAAACGGACACTTTACGCTGGATCATGAGGCTCGACGTAATCTCTGGCAAGATGATGACACGGGTTGCAAAACAGAGTGGAACAACACTTTACTGAGGCACGTTATCGCTCCAGCTTATTCGATGCTTTTACGTCGAATTCCATCACATCTCAGTACATCCATGATCAGTCCAAACGTATCACTCATGGACTCATTAGCAGAAGAAGTTCCCAATCTTGACACCTACTGTAAGCTCTTTCCTCAGCTTCAGAAACAAACAGGTCCAGGTTACTGGAGGAATCTCATGGAAGCAGTTTACAGACGAATTCATCAACAACAAGAGTTAGTTTTGCCAGTAGCTAAACCTCAAGGGGACGGTGCTCTTTCTTTATCTCATCTAGATTCCTCAGGCGCTAATGAATCCGCTTGTCAAGTCGAAGTCGAGTGGATGTCAACTGGTAGTGATGGAATTCATCGACCTTACTTCGATAACATTAAAGATTCATTCCGCGATAACGAAGATGCGAGAAGCAGTCGATGCACGACGCCGACTCGACGTAGAAGATCACGTTCGTCGATAAGACGACCATCGCACGAAGTGCTCCGACACGCTCTGCTTACGTCCGGATTCAAACTCATCAAACTTCCGTTTGAAATCTACGATAGTTTCGTCGAGGCCGGCGTCAGTGTGGGATGCGTGACACCACGAGCTGTTATAGATTTTTATGCATCATACGGTAGTAAAACACCTGCTTGTATCTTGCCGAGATTACCGGCTGATATCTCGACCACGCCATTTAAAAGCGAGGCGACGCTGAAGGTTGTGCACGAATACTGCTCGCAGGATATTCCGCATTTCCGCGGGAATCTCAACGGGCTTCCGCTGCTGCTTTGCGAAGACGATCAACTTAGAGTTTTCTCATCTCGTGAACGCGTTTACATGTCATCGCATCATGAAATACTTCCCGGACTTAACGCAGTGTTTATCCATCATAATCTTGCCGGGAGTGTATTCAAAGATGCGGACATCGAGTCATGCGATGTGTTCAAACGGTTTGACGTGAAAGCGTTCGCCAGTTTATTATCAAACGTTCTATCACCGGAGTTTAACAGTAAGACAGGATCAGCGTACGTTAAGTGGAATATCGAGAGCTTTGATACGATTCCGAATGACAGATGGGTGTTCGGTGTGTGGAACTTTCTCCAGGAGGAATATGAAAGATTATCCGAACAGCAAACGGGTGCTTATAACGAGCAGCTTCTAGTCAAGTCTTTCCTTCAGCCTCTTAAAGACTGGTGTCTGCTGCCCGCTCAAACTATCAAATCATCTAAAAACCCTACTCGCAAGTCAACATCATCAAGCCCTCGTATGTCCATATCATTTGATGAAATTGGTGAACATTTTCTAGTTCCACTACGTCTGGCTGAAACTGTTTTAGATTACTCTCAAGCCAGCATCATGAGCAACCCCGTGAGGTATTGTCTCAGTAAAATTGGAGTGCCTGAGCTTAATTGCTCTCTACTCGATGGAAGTCTAATCAAGAAAACATCTAGCGCGATACAAAATCAACAGGGCAGCGCAAGTTTTGTCAAGCTGATCGTCGCTACTCCCGAACAGCCAAAGGCTCTGCTAAAAGCTCTTCAACATACAATCGGATCACACCAACAGAATCAGTTATCTATGGAAGACTGCCAGACTATTCTGAAATATTTCAGCGATTCTATGTCAATGTGGGAGGAGGACTTGGAATCGCATCAAATTCTACGGAACTTACCGGTGCATATTACCGTTCAGAATAGCGTGGTGAGTCTTGGTAAGAATCAGGCGTTTTTTCTTCAGGATGACCTACCGGATTCGGAGATGGATACCTGGCAGAACGCTGCTGGTATCGTGCTCTTGCGACCAAATATGCAGCTGACGGCGTTGTATAATATTTTAGATTGCGTGTCGTTATCATCGACGGAAGTTTACACAGCGCATTTGTTCCGTAAATTTGATAAGTTTTCATCGAAAGGACGTTTGGCTCATTTGTCATTTATGAAGGATTATAAATTACCGCAGTTAAAGAACGGAGAAAGAGAAACCTTTTTGAATCAGCTCAATAAACTAGAATTCATTCCGCTTGATGATGGCCGATTAGAAAGAGCGTGCAAGTTCTTTGATCCCGATAATCCCGTCTTTAAGGTTATGCTCAAGAATAAATCATCAGTGTTTCCGCCTATGCCTTTTGGTGAATTTAACTGGTTGGAATTTTTAAGGATGGCTGGATTACAAAAAGAACTCAGCCCGGAATTGATTGTAAAATTTGCGAATGAAACTGCTGAAAAAGCAAGAGAGTCACCCAGCGATGATACTTTAAATCAATCAAGAACTCTTGTCGTTCATCTTTTTAAAATGAGTAATTTGGTATCCTCAAATCTTTTCAAACAAATTCGCGATATCCCGTTCATTCCGGCTTTCAAAGTCACTTCATCTATGCTTAAAATCTTCCCAGCATTCGGTGATGTCGTTCAGGATCGAAGTCCTTCTGTTTATATTCGATTTCAAGATTGTATTCCAGAAGAACACGCTGTTTTAGTATGGAGTACATCTTACCTTCTACCTTCCTGGGCAAACCCATTTTATCTTACTGAGCACGACATAAATAAAGACAACAGTGAATCGCTGGGTAAAGTCCGCAATGACATCGCAACTGCTCTTGGTGTAAAAGAACATCCAAGTATTGACCAAGTGATTGAACATATCCAAAACATTTGTTCCGTGCCATTTAGCAAAGCGGATGACAGCCAGGAAATGCGATTATATATGAAAATGGATGTCATGAACAAAATCTACAAGTTCCTTCAGATAAAGCTCAATGAGCCAGGTTCGCACGATCAGCTTCTCAAGGCTCTTCATCGACTGGCTGAAACCCCGTGCATCTTCTCAGATGTTGGTCAGACGTTTGTTAAGCCAAAACAGGTGGTGATCAATCTCTATGAGGAGGATCAGATTTATCCTTTTCTGTTTCAAGCTCCCACAGAACTTGGCGAATATAAAAAACTCTTCATGCATCTCGGAGCTACATTACACGCAACTGCTGATCAATACGCGACTGTCCTTGAGAGTTTATTCCAGCAGACGGCCGGAGAGAAACTTCACCCGAATGAAATGCGTCTGGCTTTTAAGGCAGTCAACGGAATGTTTACAGTGCTACAGAAACACAGACATAGCGACGCAATGGCGCACGTTCATACTTTATATTTACCGACGAAAAACGGTCATCTTTATAAATCAACTGAGATGATTTTTAACGATGATCCTGGCTACATGGAGAGAATCAAACATCTGGGGAAACCTTTCCTATTCGATCTATCTGAATGTAAACTTATAGCGATAAATTACGAAGACATCGTCAAGTTACTTCCGACAAGGCTACGTCCCATTATGTTAACTTCAATCGTACACGAAGTACTGGAAGATCGTTCTCGCGAATCTCTTGTTCTACACACAGTCGCAGATAAACTAAAATATCAGCTCAACTCAAAAGCTTTCTTTCAAGGTCTCATCCGACTCATAAAACACGAGCATAAGAGGTCAGGGCACCGCGTGCGACAAACCGCAGTTGACAGTATTGAGCAACATCTGAAGAAGATCCATGTTTACGGAGTCGATAAACTTATAACTTATTTAACCTACGAAAACCAGCGAATACAAGGCAGCGAATCAGACTGTCAGTGTTTTGTAGACAAGCAATACGATGAAGATAGTGGAGTTGAAACTTGGAACGTTTGTATAAATAAAACGACTTGCCTCAGTGAAGAACTTCAGGTTTCCGTTGCTGAATCCATAAATAAAATCATTGGTGGTTTGCTCAAGAATTCCGTACATTACATCCAGCCGATTTTGTCGTGTGTTCCACATTCGATTCCGAAAATCCTCGATCGTTTGAAAGTTCGTCCGGATCAACCGTATGGGCTTGAACAGCCTACACTTCCGACATCTGGAACTCTGATTCCGATTGAAGATCATCATCTATTAAAGGATGATTTTGAAGAATTCGAAACCGGTGAGTACGTGGGGTATGAGATTGATGATGATGCATCAGGCGGTCCTACTGTTATATATGCAGTTATCGTTGAAAGAATTTTTGAGCAGTCATTCGAATATTCGTCGAATCGTAAATCATCATCGGATTCCGATCAGCATAATAGACTCACTCAGAAATATCGCATTAATGTCGGGGAAGATAGACCACCGACAATCGCAGTCGCGACGGATCTGTATAAGTTTCGAAGGGTCGAGGGATTGGGTCGGAGAGGATCAATGGGCGGTGAACAGCGGTGGACCAATCAACAAAGCAGCACATCACCCGGTTTTCAAAAACCAACGAAACCGAACTACAGAGAATCTTTCTACAGCAAGTCATCGATATTCGAGCCAGACGAATGGAATTCAAATGAAAGGAGATCTTCTATTGATCAGCCGCTTTACGAAAACACTTTTGATGATATCAACGAGGTAGATGGAGTTCAGACTCCCACTCCAAAATCACCCGGTTCTTTCAGTTTCACAGAAAAAACGCGTCGGGGGTCATCGACGCAGTCTCAAAATTTAGTGACCGACGTTGATTTGATATTAACCGACGAAACTGGTGAACACCCGACGAGAAAATTTACCAGTCATCATCGCGAGTCCCGTCCGCCTCCTCAAACAAAGGAGGAGGAACAGAAACAACAGGAAATGGATGAAGTTGAGAAGACAATGGAAGAAGTGAGCGATACTTTAGAAGAGGCTTGGCGTATGCCGGAAGCCCAGCGTAAGAAAGTTATCAAGCGTTTGTTGCTGAAATGGCATCCGGATAAAAACATTGGGCAGGAAGCTTTCGCCACGGTCATCACGCAACATATCCAGGCGGAACTCGAACGATTAGAACTTGGTCTTCCTCGACCTTCGCACTTTGATCCTACCCAGTTCGATTTTGATCCGAGAAATCCGTTTTCAGGTACGAGTAGCTTCCAACAGAACTTTGCGAATGCATATAAGTTCTTCTTCGAGCAGATGAATCAGAGAGCGAAGGAACATCGGGAGCAGAGAGAGAGGTATAATGAGAATTTCTCGAGGGAGTACAATGGGCAGGGAGGGTTTGATGTACCGCCTACTTTTAGTAGTAGTAATCCTCAGCCAGCTCAGGCTAAGAGGTTCTTGAAGCAAGCACAGGAAGATTTGAGAGCAGCGGATAATGATTACGATGCGCATGATCCTGCATATGAATGGACTTGTTTTAAGGCCCATCAGGTTGGAGTTTTGTTAATTTTATTTTTGTTAATTTTTAATATAATGATGTTTATCAATATTAAAATACTTCTTTAAATGATATGCAATTTATAATATTTCTTTATAGTGGTTATCAAATACCTTTTAAATACTTTATTTTTGAAATTCTTCGTAACTTACCAAATATATCTGAAAGTCGGATAGTCGGAATAAATCGGAAAGTCTTCAATTGAGAGCAAAACATAAAGATGTTTTGCTCTCAATTGAAGACTTTCCGATTTCTAATTTCAAACTGATTTTTAAGCCTGACTGTTTAAATATTTGAATGATCCTACAATTTCGCATATCTCAAAAAAGTCCTTATATTTCAGGCTTCCGAAAAGGCTCTAAAAGCCGCGCAATTTGCTGTCGATGCCGTAACCAGCTTCAGTCACGATCTCGCTGTGCTCGCCGCGTCACTAGAAGACGTCGAACTTCGAAGGCTCGCCCAGAAACTGCAAAAGATAGTCGGGAACTCAAATAAACTGTACAATCCTGATCCCATTGATTTTGTCGTAATTCCTCATGAGGAGTACACCAAGGAAATGGCATGCGATGCTGTAATGTGTGCGGTTGATATTTTAGAAAGAGTGAAAGAGTTTGTCGAGCTAAGAGAAACGAACTGATGGCAATAGGAAATATATAAAAATGTACATAAGGTTGATACTACAGACTGAATTTTTGAAATGATTTGTAAAGAGGTGTGAATATAAATCATTTCCTATCACTTTTGATGATTTAGAATGAATTTGATTAGTTTGATCGTTTAAGGAAAGAGCTGAATCTTTGAGATGTAATTGATTGAAAAGATCAACTGATGAACAATTAATAGTAAAATGAAACTATTTCTTTCGTAGAAAATGAAACTTTTCTGAGATGATCATTTGAGTCTCTCAACTTGTGCATAATTTATAGGCAATTGTTTTTGTGCTTGTAATGAGACGCAGCAAAATGCTATATAATAACAGCAGGGCTTTTTAGATCAGTTTTATGGTGATGGATCTTTTTCATTTTAATTTCTTGGGCAATTAGTCTACATATTAATTTCTTCTCTTTTTTTATTTTAATTCATTTATACTAAATAGATATAAGCAGGTTTTTCTGAATTAGTTTTAAAAATCACATTTATTAGTAATTGGTAACCTTTGTACAATTATATATGAAACACAGATATTAAATTGATGGGCCAACTATATTTTCATATCGCAATGGAATGCAGAAAAATGTAAATGGCTCAAATGCTTTGTTAATATATCATGAAACAATTATTCAGGACTGTTTTTATACTTTGCACTTGGAGTATAGTTTTTTATTATTTAATAGCACCATTTGTTAATGTTTATTTAAGCTTTGTATTGTATTTTCTACAATGTTTTACTCTGCTAATGCAAGGAAGAGGCTTTGCTAATTTCAAAACGGTGAAAGTTGCACAATATTTGTAGATTTTGTTACGCAATGGACTCTTTGATTAGTTATTATTAGCTTCTTTTTGCTTGTGAATAAATTAGAAATCGCTGTTTATAGTCGCATTTGTAATTACATCGAATTATGTGGATCAAAGGAAACTTTTTGTTACATTTTATCATCGTTTCTTATCGTTATCGACTGCTGATATAGTTTTGTTGCGATTAACCAGTAGATATTAACGGTGCTGCTTGTAGATTTGTTATTTTAATAGTTTTTGTATTCGTAGTGTGTATAGTATAAAGAATTGTTCTTAAATATTGCTTGAAATAACTACATAATTTTCTATATAAAGTATAGTTGAAATTTTAAATGAACCTTTCTAACGTAAATATATTCAGTTGAATTTTAAGATAGTATAAAATCTAAAACACGATGAAGCCTTAAAATGTGCCTTAATAATATTAACATTCCGTTTAATACTGCATCTTATTAATGTGATTTAAAAAAAATAGTACCTATCCTGTAATTCAGATATTTAATCGAGATATTTATCCAAAATATTCAATTATCTTTCTCTACAGTGTTACTAATTAAATGATATTTAAATTGCATTGTATTTATACTGAAATAATATGAAAAGAAATTTCTAATAACTGTATCACTCGTCAATAGTCTGTTTGTACTTAATTTCAGTCATTTAACAAAATAGTGTCATTATTTTCTCGAGTTTATAGTCTGAAGCTTTTACATATCTGTTACGCTAGAATAGCTATATATTTATAATGTATTTTTATACATATTGTATATTAATCTAGCAGTCAAATCTAACAGGATTTTGTCCAATGCAATCGTGTTTTGCGAAATTATTTGAATAGGTATTTAATATAATAATAATCATGTCTTCATTTGATAATTCTATCAGAACCGATTAAATTTAATTTAGTAACAGTATCTTTAGTTTTAATAATGTTCTGGTAATATTCAACTAACAAAAGAAAAACAACACATAACCAAGATTAGAATTTAACGTTAATATACCGCTTAATTTAAGTCAAATAATTACACTAGTATAATCAATCAAATTATTTTACTAAATATAGAATTTAATGACAATGTAGTAAGTGTAGTTTACTTAAAATAGAAATTTCAAACCTCGCCAGACATGATTTAAAACTTGGAAAAATTCTGACAATAAATATCAGTGAAATTATAAAAATATACATTCGTATCAAATATACATCAAAGTTTATATTAAAATAAGCGAAAAATAAGATAAATATTATATTATAAGATAAATATTGCATTAGTGATTAAAATCAGTTCATAAAATATACTACGAAAGTTAAAATATAATTTATTAAATATTTCATTCAAAATTTTCAACTTCATTACAATACAAATTTTAACGCTTTAACTAGTTCAGATAAATTTGTACAATGTGATTAAGCTATAATACTAATTAATTAGTTAATTAAGTTTAAAACTTGGCATCTAAACAGCATTAATCCAACTACTTGTATTCAAGTTTTAGTTAAAACACCCGCATCACAAATTGATAAAACCAAATCTACTGAATAAATTTTTAAAAAAGCCAACTATGCAACACATATTCAAATATTATTCCACATAAAATAATCGATTCCACAGCTTTCTTTCACATTTAAAACAACCATAAAAAGCCATATTACGTCAATATTATTCAATTAAAATTAATCCGCAAATATCTAATTAATTATATGCTCAAAAATATCAAAAATACAACGTTTACACAGCGAGTAACAATTATTAGAAACAAGAAAAAATAGTCAAAAATTTCGCCAAAAATATCCCAGTAAATTCTACACCCCCTAGTGGTGACCCGTCAAAATGACCCTAACTATCAATGCAGAGGGTTAGGTTTTGGTTAGGATTGAAGTTAAAGTTAGTGCTATAGTTAAGCTTATGGTTAACTTAGGATTTTTAAATAGACAGATGGGGCTGTTTGTGAAGTTAATGTATTTGGGGTATTTGTTTTGTCTAACGTATTTGGGGTCGTTTTGTCCCGTTACTGTTTTTGGGGTCATTTTGTCGCAGTACCCCCTAGTCATTGAGAGAGGGATAAAGGCGCTGAGTGGCTTGAGGGGCATGGGAGGGCTTGACGGTACGCTGGGGGGGCAGCAGGGCATCCGTATGCCAAGTGCGCAGATTATGAAGAACTTCGTTTAGTCTGTTGCACCACAACTGACGTTCCTCTTTAGTGTCCGCACTGAACCAATGTCTGAAAATAAAATTAATGAAAAAAGAATAAAAAATTACGAAAGATTAAAAAATAGTATTGTTATAGAATGAAAGATTCAAGAATAATCTTTCATGAATAAGAATGGACTTTATGAAGAAATTACTTTTTTAAAAAAGAGTAATTTCTTTTTACTTTAAGATTTTTGTAGTCATATTGATGAAATAGAACTGGTATTTTTTTGTAAATGAAAATCAATTATGAATAAAACTTAGAAATCGATTAATAAAAGTAGTACAATTACAAAAAAGAGAGATGAAATGACTTTTAGCTCGTCACATACAAAGTTAATTAAATCCAATTTTTTTTCACATACTTAGTAGTCAAGATGGTGTCATTGACTTTAGTAGTCAGTGTCTCTCTCTCTCCTCTAGACATTTTACGTATCGTACACAACTCGAATGAATTAGGTCTAGCGCAAACGTCACGCGATATCAGTCCCACTGTGTCGGAAACGCAGACTTTCAAATCAATCGTACCCATTGGTTCCTGTCATAAATACCAAAAAATCAAGTTAGAAAAAGGTACCAAGAGAACCATCAAAAAAGCCACCACATTATAAAAAAGAAAAACGTTACAAAAAACAACTATAAAAAAAATGTCAACAAAACCAGCAAATTATAAAAAAGTATCAAAAAAGCCACCAAACTATAAAAAAAACCATCAATAAACACTAAATTATTCGCTGTACCCTTTAGTAAGAATATTAATTAACAGCTAGCTACATCTGAGACATCGTTCATATAATACTATAATCCAGACATTAAACTAAACTTATGGTCGGTTGCGCCATAGATGATTATCTCTCAATAATGCTCTTGAGATCAAACTTCCTCTTAGTTTCATTGCACCATGGATGACTATCGCATAATTAACGATAATCATTGATTCTATATTTAAACCATAATTGAAATATTTCCATTTCACCATCGTTAATTAGGTCAGTATTTATATCAAAATCGAGTCCCGGCTAAATAACCAAATCGGCCGTTTAACGCGATAATCAGTGATTATTAGTGACATTATTCCGTATTCTTGTGTCAAATTCGCGCAATATCATTCATTGAGGAAAAAATCACAAAAATAAATGTAAATATTGATCATTATTATAACTTCTGAAACACTTGTTATAATTATCTTGTTAAATTTAATATGTTTCATCGATATAATAAATATACAATACAAAAATTGTCCTTCTCTTTGATAATTAACCAGATCCCTCCCGAAGGCTTGGGCATGCATTATATATGGTAAATTGACCCGTTAAACCTTTATAAGGAATAAGGACGTGAGAAATAAATATTTTACAACCGTTTGGGTCAATATTTTTTGAAGAAATTGACAGATAGATTGAAAATATAATTTAATCTTAAAAAATACATAAATTCAATGCTTAAAACAAAATGTAAACAAAGCGTTGTCAACATTAGAGATAATCATTCATTATTTTCAATACTGCAATTGAGTTTATTGGTGCAATGGAAAGTTTTTTAATCATCTCTCTCCTCTTGAGATGTGCTGTAAATAATCAGTGTCCTAGGACAGGTTGGAGAAACTGGCCATTAATTAATCTAATACAACGAGTAAGCTACAAATATAATATGAAAAGCTAAGATTCTATAAATAAAATGTTTGGGTTACCTTGTCGCGCTCCTCATCCGGATATTTCCAATAGGACAGGGTGTTGCGCTTAAGCACACACCAGCGTCTGTGCCAAGCACCAAATCCACTCACATCTTCAAACATCGTCTGGAAAGAAAACACCGAATACAGAATAACTCGAAAATAAAAATGGCAACCATTATAATTTGCAACAAATATGAGAACACACAATAATGAAAAGATCATTCAATTATAATTGTGACAAACGAATGATAATAGAATATTGTTAAATAAACTGATATAAAAATAGACGAACCAGAAATCCCCTCTCTTCTACACAGGATTCCATGAGACACTTCAACTGCAGATGTATGGAGCCTTGCAGCGGGCTTGAGAAGGGAACCTGAGAACAAGAAACAATACATTGAACTTTTCCCTTATTTATTTTATTTGGAAATGATGTCACATAATTTATAGAAAGCAGTAACTACATCAATGCAAATTGGCAGAAAGTACGATATTTTATAGTTTAAACATTAATTTCCCGCATTAAATACCCCTCTCGTGTTACCTTCTATTAAGCAACAAGTAAAATGCCAAATGAATTTTGGATAAATTAAATAAAATAGATAAATCTAATTAAAAATAAAGAACAAATGAACAAAAAAAGACTTCAAGAAAGAATAAATGACTGCAAAACGCAACGAACCCTATCCAGAGAGAAATGAGATTTCATCAGATGAGACATGTTGAGTTGCAATGAAGCGACGAATATAAAATTAGTTGTACGAACTGCAGTAGGACCGCCGGGACTTTCAAATCTGCGCGCCGATTTAGGAGTGAGGAATTTCATGGGAGCTTTCTTCTTTTTGGGAGTAGTGAGATCCTCAGGGATTCTTGTTATTGACTGCATTTATAGACGCAAGATATATGGCATTTTGTAGATGCAAGATATATTGCATTTTATACATACAATACAAGCAAGACATATTACACTTAATTAATTGATATTAATTCTTTAACTTACAGCACAAAGGACTTCAGTTATTTTTAAGTTTTAATATAAATATGGCATAAAACTTTACCACAAATTCTGCAAACATTTCATCATTTTTAACTACATAGACGTCAAATATGAAAAACTTTATATATTATAAACCAGTTTATCATTTCTTAAATATTGCTAATTTATAATTTAAATCACGCAAAGATGTTCAAATTAAATAAAGCCTAAACAAACCATGGAATAAATTTCGATATCAATGAGAAAAGATTGATTGATATTATCCAAATTGATGAGATTAGGAAAATCCAATCTGCCACCAGAACGCGCAGTAGCAACATCGTGTGACGATACCATTTGAGTGAACACGACGCGTGATTCATGGCGTATCATAGCGATAAAGTAATGTATCGATGTATCTAATATCGATTTGAAAAAAATAACGATAGTTAGAAAAATGTAGAATTTAATGACCTGAGCAAGTATTCATCAATCCATCCAACTATCCATCCATCCATTCATCCTTCCATCTAACTATCTATCAATTAACTTGATAAAATAGAATGGAATACAATACCCAATGGAGTTCCAAGTTTTGATAAAAAGTCAGATTTAAGAGGTAGCCTTATATCACTGATAGTAACTCTTCCTTGAGAGGCAAGCGACTGACTCAATGTTGTGCCTCTCTCTCTCAATCTCTGCATCTCAATCACGCACGCTTCTCTTTTTTTACCTTAATGATAGACTGACTTTTAACTCAAGTAAATCATTGATTCAATCATTAGAGGTCTTAGACCAGTTATAGAGGTCATTGACCCATTATAGAGGTCACTGACCCGCTATAGAGGTCATTGACCATCTATAAAGGTCATTTAACCACTATAGAGGTCATTTAACCGCTATAGAGGTCATTGACCCGCTATAGAGGTCATTTATCCGCTATAGACGTTATTGACTCTACAGAGTTCATTGACCGGCTATAGAGGTCATTGACTCTCTGTAGAGGTTATTGACCCGCTACAGAGGTCGTTGACCCGCTATATGTCCTATTGCAAGCAGAAAGACAGACATAACAGACAGACATACACTTACAGGCAATAAGAAGAAGACGATGACACTCCACAGCTTCAGCAGACCCTGCAAATGACGAGCTACCATGACAGCACTGATTGAGCGCATTGCTGGTCTGTTGAATTATATTCAACTCAAGACTAATCTGTTCCTGTAACTCCTGACATAACAAAAAAATAAAATGTAATTATAGTTTTATACGCGATTACAGTCAGTTCATTGTGATGGAAGAGACAAAAAAAACCTGCCTTAACTTCAAATCGATCAAATAAATAACATCAATTTCACTACAAAACTTACAATGAAACTAGATTAAAGAAAAAATAAGAAGATAGATTCAACAAAATGTCAAAAGTTTGCTCGCTTAAAACAGCACGATGTAAACATGGCATGACTGACTATCGAAAATGACAAAGAGCAAAACATCGTGAAAAGTTTGAGATAAAACATGAACTCACACGCATGCGTTGCTTGATGGATTTCTCAGGAATCTGTTCATCTCTTTTCTTTAATCTAAATTTCAATAAAAAAAAAAAATAGAAACATTGCTTCTATTTCTTATAAGAAGTTTGACTTTCTACTAATGCAATCTTGCCATCGCAACTTTTTACTAATCTAATCATTTTACAACAAAACTATCGTGAGAAGAGTTACTTACGAATTAGCGAGATAATTATCCGGACTACGTTCTATCTGCTGATCAACTGGTCTGTAAGATGTTCCATTAGTTGTACTGCGTTGATCAACATCGCGCCTAGAGGGGCCGGAACGACTTGGGTACCCCACTGCAGTCTTGGGTCTCTGACAGCAAAGTAAGCAGCTCGTAAATGGATTGTAAATACTTGATTTGCATTTAAAAGAAATTATATCTTTTTTAAAATACAACAATATAGAAATTCGTTCGTAAAATATTCGATTTGTTTTTATAAATAAGATAATATAGAAATTCGTTTTCTATCTGTACACAATATAACTGACTAATATCTGATTTTCTTTATAAATTCTAATTCTATAATTCTAATTTGTAGTGTTAGGGTACAGTGTTAGTAAATAAGTATAACATACGTACAGCGAGTAATTGACTAACCTGTTGTGACAGTCTGTATTCCTGTATGGATATGTATCCATCCGCTCTTTTATCTGAATTATGTCTGGATGAACGCTTGCGCATTATAACCTAAATCAAAACACTAATTTCAACAGCCTACATTTCAAAGCTTTTAAATATCAAATATATTAAAATAAACTATTAAAATATTCACTTTAAAACTGCAATTCAATTCAATTTGTAAAATTCAACAAAAAATGCTTACAAAACCTAAAATCTGCAACAAAATGAATCAAATATCAACAAAATATACAAAAAACTAAAAAAAAACCAAGTTAACTCAGACCTTGCTCTTCGCTGGCGCCTCACTTTGCATCTCTTCCCTTCCACCAATCAAATCAGCCGATCTCGCCGGTTTAGGCGGCGGAGGAAGATTTGTCGATGGTTTGGCAGCCAATAGTACTTCCTGTACAAGCTCCTCCTCCTCCAATGCTTCATCCAATAGATTATCAATAGAAGCTATAGCTTCATCTACATCTGACCCTTGACCCGAGCCCGAGGAATTCTGACCGGAGGAATCCTGACCGCACGGGTCAGATTGGTCCATATCATCATCAGCATCATTCATGCTGTCGTTGTCATCATCGTTTCTTTCAGTATCATCACTGAATGAAAGAAAGAAAAAAACTATATTAGTGAATATCATTTAGTCGAAATGATATATTAATCGAAACCTTTTCTTAGTAATATCTAAATAACTAAATAAAAATGCTACTACGGTATATAAATCTAAAACCAATTATTAAGACTTTAATATTTTATTTGAAACTATTATTAATTAAAACTCTAACTTATAAATTTATAACATTCCTTGTATTTTAAAATATAACCTTAAAATTACACCAAAAAATTCAAAAATAGCTACAAAATACCATTTTTTAAACAAATTCAACAAATATTCAAGCTATAAAAGACCATTTTCAAATAAAATAAAATTCATTCAAATTCACACCTAGGTGGACTCTCAAAATCAGTTGACGTCTCATCATGACAATCACTCATCACTTTCTCCTCCACTGAACGAGAGAACGTAACAGTAGCTCTCCTCACAAGACCATTCCCTTCCCTAGTCTGTTTCCCCGCATCCTCATTCAACGTCGTATCAAACGAATCATCGCATAAATCCATTTTCCCTCCTTCGAAATTTTCATCGATTTTAGTCGGAGTCGTTAACCCTCCCATTTGTTTTTTAATCAGGCTGTAAATGCTACCACTCGGGGTATTCCCTTGTTTAGGTGTTACCACTTGAGAGGAAGTAGAAATCCCGGAGTTTAGTCCGACTATTTTCTTTTTAGTAACGGTAACTTTTTCCTGATCGCTAAAAGTCGTAGTGGTAGTACGTTTTTCCTCAACGGTGATTGGTTGTTTTTGCTGAGTTTTGATTGGCTGAGGAGTTTTGGTTACTGAGATAGGATTGGTCGGTTCATTGCGGTCTTTATCCTCGAGTTTCATCGCTGCGGTGTGACCTTGGCTGTTTACGTCAAAGCCCATCATACGAAGCTTGCTCTCAAAGTCTATGAATAAATCACGCTTGAATTTAAAATCGAACGTAACTGTGATTTAATTTACGCAACTAAATGAATTTAATTACTTGGAGAAATTTACGAATAAGCAGAGAATATAAAAAAGAATTCATTTACTTTATTTCAGTCATTCCAAGTAAACAATAAAAGTAACATCATATAAAACGCATAGAATAATCAAATGTTTATTTCAATGAAGTATTAAAATAAACATTTAATCCATTTATGCATTTGATTTGATGTTTGCTAATCAACCATTTTAACAGTTATTATCATAAAACAAATTACGAATGAAAAACATTTAACTATTTACTAATGCAGCGAAATACAGAAAAATACATTGAACTAACACAGCAAAAGTTTGACTATTTACAGAAGTAAAATCACATCACAACTTACCGGCTCTCGCTCTCTCTCTAGCCTCCTCCTTTTTTCCCGACCTACCCACACTTTGAGGTCGCACGGCTGAGTCATCGGTGGCTCTCAGATTAGAACGACTGCCAGTAGACGACCCTGGGGTCCTGGGCAATGTGCCCCCAGTTACAGGGGGCAGCGGTGGAGGGCATGGGGGCGCGCTTGAAGATCTACGCTATTAGTAAAAGGCAAAATAATAAAATGAAACAAACTGACAAATTCATGTAAATTACAATTTATAAAAGTTCAGTTCTAAACTTCGGTACAAGAGACAGTCGTTCAAAATATGCAAGCTTTATTAAGCAAAAAATATACAAACATTTCATGCAAAATATACAAGCATTTCATTAAAAAATATTCAAAGAATATTTCAAATTATAACAATTCATACAAAAGTGAATGAAATTTAAAAGACAACATACACGAATCTTAAATAAATTGAATATTTTAAAATAGTCTAGAAGAGTAATATCATATAAACCAGCACGAGAACAAAACAAAAAACAAGAAGTAAACAAAATCATCTTACTCTCGCTGAATTACTTGCAACTTTAAATCTTTCGCTCCTTTCATCCGCACTCTCTTCAGCCTCCTCCATCCCTCCCCCGCCCCTCCACCTCTGCTCCAACAACACCAGCTCCTGGGCCCTCGCACGCCTCTCCATCTCCCCTGTCTCATTCGTCCTTCTCTCCACTAACCCGATCAGGCGTTCCTGCAAACATTGGGTCGCCGGCTGAACCGTTTTACTCGGCGATTTTTTATCTTGAACCAAGATTTTATTTTCTTGCCCTATTTTCGACGACGATTTCGAAATACCCGATGCCGGTTTTTCCTGTTTTACGTACTGCGGAGATGTACTGGGGTACTTTCCAGTGGGTTTCGCCAAAACGGAATTTCCGGTTTTCTTAACTGAAGACATAGGGGAAAGATGGATGGATTTTTTTCTGGTTGAATTCGCGGAGCCTGCTTTACGTTCGAATGTTTTTACTTTGGACTGAACAGGGGTTAAATTTGATTCAGCAGCCGTTTTTGTTTGCCAGGCGGCTAAACGTGCGGACACCGGTTGTTTTGTGGGTTCCATGAGACTTTCATTCGGGTCAAATTTACTTTTGTTTAAACTTTGCGCTGGGGTCGATTTTCCGGTAGAAAATGGGGGATTCTTACCATAGGGTACTGGAGTTTTATTAGACGATTTATAAGATGGTGCTCCTGGGTTTTGATTGGCTATGGGGGTTATAGAAGAGTGAATCTTATTGGACAAAGGAAAGTAGGCAACGCTAACAGTTTCTTGAGAAGTAATTTGTTTTGGTTTGACGTCGTTGTTATGTTTTGACGTGTTATTAATAACAAGCGTGACTGAACTAATGTGTGGTTTAGATTCATCGACACGATCTGAATTAATTTAAAATAATAATTACAATGAACAAAAAACTAGAAATAAATATGTGCGTAACATATTTCATACAATTAAAATAATACGTATCAGCATTTGACTAAATTTGACTCTGACTATTAAAACGTCATGCACACATTTATACTCAAATAAGAAAAATAACAATAGGAGCATTACACAAAACTAAAAAAAAACAAAATATTCAAAACTGCATAATTTTGTTATAATTTGATATACGCGGAATTTAAAAATAAATAAAGTAAACTAGCGCGTGATAACGGGCAGAATTTTGTCCAAAATAAACTAAATTTATAAAAACGGTAAAAATATTAAAATATTAACACTACTATTTTTATATAAATTGCAAACCAGTAGCTCGGCTTGACTCTTTAGTCTGGTTCCCTGATATTAAATTAGACGAAATCAATTCGACACCGGAAGCAAGGGGTCGGGGGGAAGCCAAGTGTGCAGTAGGGGCTGCAAGGGGCGGAGCAATGGGAGGAGCTTGAGGAGCAATTGGCTTAGGTGATGCAAATTCTTTTGCTCCAATACTAAAAGTAATTATAAAATATAAAAATTCAGTTATAGTAAGATAACTGAACAAATATATAATTTACAACATTATTATACAATATTATGAACAATAGAATATTATGAACAAAGAATAGAACAAATATTGACAAGACATCATAGTCTATTCAATAAATATTAAATATAACTAGCATTCAGGTATAGGTTCAAGTCCCGAAAATTTCCTTATTTCTCTAACTTGTTGCACCCTTTAATAAAACACCTAAATTAACATCTACATCCGACACAAATTTCATTTATATAATACAAGTAATCCATGACGTTAAACTTTTTAACAAACGAAATATAACTAACGCTGGACTAATAGTTGGATGGCTCAAATCATCTTCGAAATTATGAAACTTTTCAGCAAGCGCTGCCAAACGACTTCTGTACCCAGTAGCACCAGTGGACTTGGGTGACGAATAATTCTCCGAGTCATCTAAATGCCATCGCAAAAATTATAATTAATTATCGACAATAGATAATAAAAAAGATATTTTTATTACCTGAAAAACTGAGCAGAAATGAAAAATAATAAATCCATCGCAAAATTACCAATTCTGATCCCTTTAAATAAATCGTGTGATCAATTGAAAGAAAATTGAAAGATAATAACAATGCGTTAAAATATCTAAAAATTTTATTTTTAATACCATTAATAGCAGCTTAAAACAAATTAAGTTACATCGATTAAATTAACAGGAAAGTTTCGCAGCAATTAGAATATAATAAATAGAGAATCAATATTAAGACTATTAAATTGACGGCAAAAATTGTTAAGAATATAATAGAGAACCTTCTAATTGTGGTTTTAATTTCTGATCTCCCGAAGTAATTTTAGATTCTGTAAGTATAACGTCAGATGCAAGAGACTTATTCGATTCCTGTAAACACGATCGCTTATTAGGAGAATCTGAAGACAAAAAATAAATCTACTAAATATAGCAGCTGGAAAAAATAATCATACTAATAATTGTATAAAGTACACGTAAAAGTATATTACAATACATACAAATATATTATACAACATGTCAAAATATATTACAAATATCTCCCGCATATATATATTATGTATATACTGTATATATGCATGTATATTGCATATACGCATTTGTATATTTTATGTAGTTTGTATATTATCGTATATTTTTGGACACACTGTATGAATAAACAATTGCATTGTAAAATTAGAATCTAGAGTTAATTAAGTTTTAAAATTAATTTTATCTAATGATATATTAGATTACCATCAGTGGCATTGGGTGTTACAAGGGACTTGCAAGCGTCACCGATATTTTCAGTCATAAATTCGTCTGACATGTCAGCCTCTGCTGAACGCTTGCGCACTGATTGCACGTCAGCAAGCTTGCGTGCAAGATCTTCTCTCCGCTGTTTCGCACGTTCTAGCATATTCTGTATTAACATTAATTAACAATTTACACAAAAATTTCACAAAGTTCTAGCATGTTTTGTTCTAAAATTAACATGGATTATTTTAAAACATCAATTACACAAAATATTTGACTGATTTATTGTCGATTAATCTACTTCAATTTACAGCAGATTCATTATATTTTCAATGCGCTAATATTTCATTTAGCATCACTAAATCACAATACAAATTTTCTATTCGTTATTTTTTGTAACAATTTAAATGTAATCATCACAAAGAGCAAAAAAATTAATAAACATAAGTGACCCTTTGGATAAATTGTTTAAAAGTCCTGACCAACCCGACTTTTATACAATACCAATACACAAAAGACACATATAAATAATATTTTTCAAATATTTTAAAATAAATAGCAACCTGAGTATATTCATCCATCCCTCGGTCCTCTATGTAAACACCCCGATGAAATTCTACGCGAGGGAATTTTAAAAACTTACGTAAAATTAAAAATAATTAAATTTAAAAAAAAAACACGAAATTTGTTATTAAAAAATCAAATTTTCCTCCATCTGCTCTCTGATTGGCTGCTACGCTTTGTTCTGATTGGTCAATTCTTTGATTGGTTTATAATACCGTGCTCAGATTGGTTAGTTAAACGGGCACTTGTTTACCCGCGCTTTTGTTATTACATTGCTGTATTCATTTACTAATTAATAAACTAATTAATTGAAATTAGTGGCCCACTTTGTAATATAAATAGAAATTTTTTAATTAGACCTGCAGCAAAATTTGGTAGCTTCCTTAAATTCAATATTACTTGCATTTGAATAGCTTAATTTGCTAATTTATATATATATATGTATTAGTTCTGAGAAAGTCGCTTCTGGTTTATTAGAACTTGTTTAAATTTCAAAGAAAATTCTTTGGTATATCATGACATTGCATCGTTTTACTTTATATGATCATAATACTGTGTTGAGAATCATAACATATAACTTATTATCTATAAAGTTGAGTCATAAAATCTGATGTATGACCTATAATTTTATCATTTTATATAAAAGACTTATAATTTACTGGGCCAATGAGAGGCGACATTGTATTATGCAAAATAATACATCAGAGCTGCTGCATATATTAAAATGTCCCAGCTTATTTTTGTTCGGCCTTACAATAATGATATAATAATAATATTCACAATTCAGACTTGTCAGCGAAACGTGACGATCTTCATACTGAACAGTTTAAAAACACACACCGCACCTGTGTAGTAAGTAATTTGAAATTTAGACTACCGATATCCCAACAATATCAGGTTCTGATATTTTTTAAAGCAAGCAGCAACTTTATTGGACTGTTCGTCGAGTAGCCTACAAACAGACGAGATTAGTAATTGACTTTGTTATAGCCTGCGCACCAAGGCTTTCTGTTGTAGACCTACTTTGTATTAGCCAAACGAGCGAGGCCAGTATTTTAGAAAACTGTGGATGTTATAATTCCGAGTAACTGTTAAATATCGTTGATCTGTATTTAAGAGTACTGTCTGATGTTAGTATAAATTAAACGTTCAGTTCAGTTAATCGTGATATTTCTTCCTATTGTTAACAGCAATATAGTCTAAGTTGTTTAATGTTCAATGCAGTAGTCTCGTTAACATAGACTTTATTTAATAATTTTTATTTGTGTTAGTAGATCGCCTTTGCGTTTATCGGTACTGCATTACATTCCGCACAGTGTAAAGAAGTTTTTGAATTAGCTGTGAATTATGAAATCAATGTATTTATTATTGTTTGATATGACAGTCAAATCGGCCGTGTTAAATCTACCCAGACTGTTGGTTCTTAGGATTAGGGTTGGAGTTATGGTTAAGTTTAGGTTTAGGATTGAAGTTAGGATTGAAGTTAGGATTCGTTTGAGTTATGGTTGCTAAATTGACGGGTCAATTTGTCGATTAATGTATTCGGGGTCGATTTGTTGTTCTATCATTTTTTTTGTTTGTGTTTATTTATACATTGAACCAATTAACGTCTTAACGTATGATCATCTTACTGTAATCTAGCTATGGACTATATGCCTATTAGTCAATTATATAATCTAAACTTATGACTGCAGTATAAAGAAGGCATAAAAACACTCAAGATATTAATTTAGCCTTCAAATAAAGCTGTGCTAATTTGCGTAATTGTGAAAGTATACAGTTATGAGTCGACAGTTTAAAGAGGTATAAAGTAGATCCAATATCTATCGATCAAATTGTAAATCTTACTATTTTAATTTTTCTAATCTTTGCATATTTTTGATCTATGGCTGTAATTTCAAACGCCTCGATCGTATATCACTGTCGACATCAGATTAGATGCCAACCATGATCTTGCTATAAAATGCTCATAATAATAATGATTTAGCCTGATATCGATGATATTAAATACTGTGTAGGCTAAATCGGTTATAAAGGGATTTTTGAAAAATTACCGAGGTTATGATGTTAGAGTGAATAAGAAGTGCTCATTAGACAATTAATCATTCTTATTTAGGCCAAAGCTTGTGCTGATTTAATCACGATAATTCTAGGTGTCGCTTAGTATTGCTGCGATTACAATATTTTCATTATCGCGTTTGAATTATAGTTAGATTTTTCACGTTATATTATGTAAATTTCAATGCAGTAACATGAATATGACAGCTATGAAAACTTAGCTTTTATAAGGGTCAGATTAATAAAAACTATTTAGTATTGATAATTTAGTAGGGTATGCAGAATATTTTATGCAATCTATAGAGTATAGATAATAGAAAGTATACTATTTTAGCTGATACTATTTTAGGATTGCTTAAGATAACATTTGAAAATAAAAACATGAAATAGATAGCACTGTAAAAACAGTGTATATCTCGAAAGTGTATATTAATCGCCGTAACGTTTGTAAAGTATGATCATGAACACAACTGAATAAGTTATATATTCAAATCAGTTAGATTTCCTGGTTCAAAAGTAGATTATTCAAAAGTCGATTAGTTTTACAATAATATTCTGATATTTATTTACAGATTACAATTTTTATATGCTGTGTATTCGCTAATCTTACCCATAGTTCTATTTGAACGAAATACCACAGAATTCACAACAATAAGAACTTTTTGTAAGCCACCATCCACTGACCAAAAATGGCTTTTCGAGGGGGCTCCATAAACTACATCTGGACGGAGAAGCACAAACTAGGCCAGGGGGCATGCGGGGCCGTCTACCGCGCCTGGCATAAGGAGACCGGGGACGTCGTAGCGGTCAAGACCTTCTCCCCCACGACCATCTATCGCATCCCGGCCGAGATACGAAACCGAGAATCTGATATCTTAAATACCCTCTCTCATGAAAATATAGTTCGACTGATCGCTACAGAACCCGAGGCAAGAGCGAGCGGGGGTACGGTGCTCGTTATGGAGCTATGCGCTGGGGGGAGTTTGCTAGATTTGCTGGATGAACCCATCAATGCCTGTGGGCTTGATGAAGATGAGTTTATGTTGGTGTTGAAACATCTGACTGCTGGTCTAAAGCATCTCAGAGACCATGATATCGTTCACAGGTAGAAAAACACTAGAAAGAAATAAAGAAAATATATGAACTATATATTTCTAGGTGGCTTGTTGTTATTTATAATATTATTTTTGGGGCTGGTTATTTTATCTTTGGTTTGTATTTTTTATTATTTACAGTTATTTTATGTTGCAGTATGTTTTATGTTTTTATGCAATCGATTGCGTTGTTTTCTATTTCTATGTTTCAGTACTATAAAATACTTCTTATATTCTTATTTAGTTTTTTTGAAGTATTTAAATAGTTTTCAAGTTATCTCGTTTGCAGTTCTACTCTTGTATCTAGCCTCAAACGGCTGTGTTTAAATTTTTATTACTTTATTGGGTACATTCGTTGAGACTGCAATTTTAATTAGTTTTTCTTTACAAGGGTAGATTTGTGAAACTTTCTCATGTAACAGACTGTAGTGTTGTGAGTAATCAGAAGATCTTATAAAAAATAGCAATCGATTGTGTCCAGGGTGTTGAATTCTAAAGACTAAATTAAAACTTTATATAATTGGATATTAAGATGCGCGTTCGTGTCAATCAACAACATAATCAATCAATTGCTGTTTTGTTAAAACTGTTGCATAGAAGTTTCATTGTAAATAATGAGAATGAACTTAGACCCATAGAATCAAACTTCAGATTCTTTTGATAAACTACTGCTAATAGAGTATGAGATAAAATATCATATATCTGATATGCTACTTTAGACTTATAATATATTATTCTAAATAAATAATTGTAATTACTATCAGTAATTACAATTATAATATTATTATAATATTATCATTTTCTCATGATATTTAATTTATACTGCAAACTTTTTACTGCATGATCACATATACTATAGTGCCCTTAATCGCTAAATGTTCATATAAATTTCTACATCCAGAATTTCATTTTAAATATTCTCTCAATCTGATTCATTATTTTCCTCTTTTTCTATCCTTTTAGGGACATAAAACCCGGTAACATAATGCGACACATCACCGACACCGGTCGTTCCGTTTATAAAATCGCCGATTTCGGCACTGCCCGTCAATTAGAACCGCAAGGCCAGTTTTTATCCCTCTGCGGTACGGAAGAATACCTCAACCCTGTCCTATATAAACACGCGGTCCTCAAACGCAACGGACCGCGGGGCGATCAGCACGGCTTCAGCGCGACGACCGACCTATGGAGCGTCGGGGTTACGCTGTATCACTGCGCTACCGGGCAGCTACCGTTTAGGTCATACGAGGGACGGAGTTCGCAAAGGGGCAGAGAGATGGTTTACAATATAACTACTGGAAAAGCGTCAGGTATGAGGAACAGTTTTTTAGACTAGTGGTAAAAATCAAGTTGAGGGGATTTGTGGGATGTTGTAGGTCTATATTTTTGTAGAATATTGTAGGTTTGTCTATATTCTGTAGGTTGATGTTGTTTTATATTCTATAGGATGTTGTAGGTCTATATTTTGTAGGATGTTGTGTAAAGGACCAGACAGATTTTTGGCTTTAGTATTTTTGTGTAAAAAGGATATTTTTAGCTGTATTTAAGAGTTCTTTTAAATGTATTTGTTTTCGTTTGTATTATTTAATACTACACGCAGACACATCTTCTCAATGATCCATTATTTTGAACAGAGCAAAAGTATTATTTCTTAATTGTAGAACCAGTTATAATTGCTGTGAACTTTGATAGATTTAATTTTTTAATCAAAATCTAGTAATTCTGCTTTTTTAGAAATGAACTAAACATTAAGATGAATTCAAAATTGCATCGCTTAAAAGTTGCAAAATAAACAAGACGGTTGTTTATTTATTTAACATAAGGCATCATCTCTGGCGTTCAATCAAGCCCTAATGGTGCTATTCAATGGTGCTCCGACCTCCCCGAGCAGTGTCGCCTTTCACGCGGACTCAAATTACTCCTAACTCCACTGCTTGCCGGTCTGTTTGAATGTCAACAAGAGAAAGTTTGGGAATTTCATCAATACTTTGATACTGTAAAGGGAATCACAGACAAGAGAATCATTCATGTTTTTAACGGTCGTGCTGCCGCTTTGCTGCATGTTTACTCGGAGAGTAATGATGATGCGACTGCATTCGGACAGCTAGTGGCAGAACAGACAGGTGATTAGAACAATTATACTCTTTACTGAAAACATCTGATATTATCAGAATGATATTCTATACATTTTTGTTAGAATTCAAATCTAGTTGCTTCTAGATGTAAGAACATGAAATCAGAATATAACTTCATAATACCTTTTATTATTTTTAACAATTAACATCATCTAAATTTCTAAAAGATTGATAATCTTTAAAATTAGCATTTCTTTAAATTAGGCCTACACAATTGTTCTCTTTTAACAGATTCAAAATTATTAAAATATACTTTGTGATTTAGCATTTCTCTAAATTACACATATATGACTTAATCTCACCATATAGGTGACATTAAATGAATCAATATTAAATAAATAAACATTAAATTGATTTATTCTCTCCATATAGGTATCCAAAATAATGAACAATTGCTGTTATACAACGGCCAGGAATCGAACCAAATCCGTTTGTCTGGATTACTAACCACCTCTGGGAATCCTTTGTTTGTGTTCAGTAATTCAGCACCCCAACGTGGAGATAGCTATTCTGACCCGGCACCATTGCCTGATAGAGTTCCAGCAATGCCTGTATGTTAAGTTAAATATGATCAAATACAAATACACAATGATACATTATAATATGATGCATATATTTAGATCCTAATATATTTAATGTATATATTATTTGATATATATATTATCAGTATACTCTTTCTGTATTGTAATAAACTTATTATTGTTATTTTGATTTTGCATTAACTATATTTATTTTGACTTAAACATTCCAGTTACACTTATAATTGTAAGAATGATTACAATCTTATAACAGGTTCCGCCAACAAATCCAAATCCAGAAAAGAACTACGTCTACCTCACCGCTTGCTGCGAGGTCATCCACTATATCCGTCACACCGTCTCCGACTTCCTCCGCAACTCCGCTCTTCTACGAACATCTGCCCGGACCTACCATCGTCACCTTCTCGATCACGTGATCTCGTCCAACCAATCAGCCGTCGACAAATACATCAGCATGACCGAAGAAACCGGTTCGCGTTTGCATACGTTTATCGAAAACGAATCCCTTCAGCAGTGTAGTAAAATAAACGAAGCGGGTGATAATAGAGTTTCAGAAGTTATGGATATCTATATGAATCTCATGGATGAGTCTGGCTCGATGAAGACGAGGTTGAAAAACATCAGGGAACAGTTGGAGAATTCCGTCGAAGGAGCCAGATCGTTATTCGAAGGCAGCGACGTAAGCGCGCTTTCAACGGACGAGAATCTTCTTCGTTTAGACGAGTTGTTAAAGTTTCTGGAGCAGTTGCGAGAAGAATGGAAACAAGATCGCGGGGTAGCACATCAGAGAGGGATCCCGGAGGACCGACAGCTAAGTCAAACGTACGACTCGAAAAGATTACCTTCTGTTTGTTCGCAAGCTCATGAGATTTTGCAAGATTGGTGTCTGCCCGTTGTTTCTAATAAAATCGCTCGATATTCTGAATGGATCAAGAAGTCGAATCAAGTTCAGAGGGAGTTGAAATCATTGGATGAGACGTTAACGGGTTTTCGAGCCAAAAGAACAGAATTTCTCAACGCGCTGGATAGATTGTTGCTGTGTCATCATCCTTTAGCGGAATTTCAAGAGAGAGCGGGTGGATTCGCTGATCATTTAGACAGCGGAGTGGTAATGAATTCATCGCTGGCCGCTCAGACGCGGGTTTTAGGTTCAAGGGATACTTCTAGTTCCCCCGCTTTACCTACACATGCTACACCAAGTAGACATAATGATTTGGAAGCTTTACGGGCCGGTTGGGGTGTTCCTGCTTCGAGTAATCGACAAGTTGTAGCGGATTTTCCGTTTATTGACGAAAATCTGGATTTGGCTTTTGGGGAACCTCATGGGAGAGATGAAGAGGAAGCAAAGATTTATGAGCAGTTGCTGGTGGAGAACGGTTTGCAGGATTTAACGAGGACGGAAGACATGCAAACGATATTGGAACAACAGAGAGAGTTGTTGGAGAAGATGAATACACAAAATAGAATGAGTAGAAACTTGGCAAATTAAATGTAAGATAAGATAAGGTAAAAATGTGAATGGAAACTGTGAAATATATCATTTTTATGTGATAATTTTGTTGTTGAAATCGGTGAATTGTATGATTTTGAAAGTGACTGTTGAAACGATATCAGATTATTTTGTTTTGTTTATAATGAATAATATTGCAGAAAGATGTTAGCATTGATTATAATAATATTATGATGATGTTATTGTTGATAGATTAATTTGATTGAAATGATTATAAAGACCTTAAATTTAATGATGATATTATGTGATATTGCTCAACATATAACAGTTAATTCTTAATCTTATATGAACTATAGCTGTTATAAAGATTAAATGTTTGCTTTTAACATATATGGCAATTGTAGTATTATTGATGTTAATAATTCACCTTAAATATATGATAGTAATATATGATTTTCATCTATATGCTTAAAAGAATATAGATAGTAATATAAATATCTTTATATAATATATATATCTTTATATATAGATAGCTTTATATTAATAATGCTATGATATTGCTATTTAATAAAATACCGTAGATATGCACATGCTGAGTTTCCTGTTGTAAATCTTTATTGAAAATAAGACCTTTTCGCATTAATATCATTTATTTATTTAAAATAAGATCTTTTCTACATTAACATGATATTATTCAAGTTACGTTGTTATAACTTTGAGACGTGATATAATGCGGCTATCACGTCTCAAAATTGTAACAACGTAATGCTAATATTGTCAAGTTAACATAACAAAGATCTTATTTTAAATCAACAAATGATAATGTATCATAGTCGAGTCTAACTGATTTTCAGGAAATTTTCAAATGAACCTGTGATTAACTTATTGATCTTTTAAAACGTATTTTTCCTATGAGCTCAAAAATATCAAGTGAGAAATTATCACGATATTTTTCATTGGGTTCTCTCTTTTCTTTTCAATAGCTATTTAAGACTTTTACTTTCTTTTTCACCAGTGGTTATATCAATTTAAATACTTTATCTAGGTATACATTATGATGTAAGCAATATCAACGTCTACTGCGAGTTAAAAATTGATTTTATAGAATCAAAAATTTATTGCGTTTTGCTGTATTTTTGATCATATTTTCCTGATTTATGACTTAATAGGTCGATTGAATATATTTTCTTGTCAAGTGTTTGCAAATATTACATCAAAATTCACCTTACACCGTTTTAATTAAAACCAGATAATAATTATTATCTAGCTTATAGCGTTACAGCTAATGATATTACGTCTCTTATAACAGCAAAGTTAAGTGTCAATATAATTGTCAAACACAATTTTGATTTATCAAAATTTGAATTTTCAAAAGCCATTGCTTTTGAAAGCCCCTGCTTTCTAAAAAGGCTTCAAAAGGCCATACTCTCTTAAAACTCTCTACTATGAGCCTTATATTACAAAAGAAACTGCTTACAAAAAAGAGCTGACAGCCCAACTGTGAAGCCTTTGCACGTCAGGCTGTAGCCATGTAATGTTTGTCGTGCTGTTCAAGCTTAATGTTATTATTTGTCGACCCCGCAGCAAAGTACAAAACAGCAGCTTTGAATACACTACAAGGCTTTATATTAACCGACAGGTGATATTGAACGATAAACGCTGAATAAATTTAAATAAAAGTAAAACACGTAAAGATTTAGATTTTGATCTATACTATAAGGGCTCTTTAACATTAATTAACTGTAGAATATAACTTAACTAGAGACCTTTTTGTAATAGTATAAAATCAGAACGTGTAATAAAGACGAGATCTCATTAATTACGTTCTTGGGATTCTTGGTAAGATTAAATTAAATTGGTTTTATAGTTAGTTAGTTGGATGGCATGTTACAACATGTGTATTGTACTAGTCTTCATTTCTTCTTTTATTTAGATAATTAGGTTGTACTTATGCATTCTAAACTCAAAGCAGTGGTTTTGATGAAAATGTAGTGTAAAAGTCGCATTCCTGAGAAGTAAATGAAACGTAGAGAAATTCAGAGAAGTTATTTCATTATTAGGATCGGATTATTACTCTGCATGATATCTGTCTATAGGCTACTTATATAAAAGTAAGTTATTACGGTAGATTCATAAGCGTTAGTATATATTTTCTAACAAAATATTGATCATTATAATATAGCTTAATAATGTAGAAGTCTAAAAGACATTTAGCTGATGCAATGTATCAGATTTTGTTTGAAAGTCGGAGAGCTTTATTGTTCAAAGAAATGTTTTCAGCTTATTTCATTTTTCTTCAGATTTCAATTACAGGTTAATATACAGGCTATTTTTGATAGAAATTTTTATGAATGTTGAAATTTGTAAAGCTATTCAATAGAGTTGTCTGTAAAACGCAGTCTAGACATTTCTAGTATACGTAATATATGCTGCATTTTTTCATTTAGCTTGAAATTTTCTTATGAATAAACTAATAACAGATCGATAACGATAGAAAACCTAAAGCAATAAATATATTCAATTCGCTGGCCATTTACTTATTGAAAAATAAAAAAGCTTATATACTGCCTGAAGGTCAACATAGATGATTTTTATATTAAGATTGTAGACTATAGTTAAGCTGCGCTTGAGTTTTTATGTCGAGTTTTAAAGCTCTTCTTATTTAATAATTGAACGTTAAATTAATTTGACAGACACTTGAACTGTTTATTTTTGCTATGCAAATACTCATTTGCATTATTTGCACAGTATTTTTGAAGAATGCATTAACTTATCTTGTAAGTGGAGTAACAAGTCTCAATTGTTTCAGTTTAATTGATAATGTATTGACAATTTGAATTAGTAAATAATAGTTATAAAAGCTCATATTATATATTAAGCTATAATAATTATAATTTTGAGACATCTGTTGCTTGTTGTAGATGAACCTGTTTCTGTAGATGAGTCATTATCACATTTTTTGCTTCGTAATTTTTCTATGCATGTCTCTCTGTCTCTGTGTCTCTGTCAGTAACATACATACATCCCACACGTACATACGTAGATAGAAACACAGACAAATAAACGTTATTCTGCTGTCAGTATTTGCTTATATCATAGCACATACACGTGCTTATAGTGTGACGATATGCTTGTCATCACCGAAATGAAATTCGAGTCAACAAATTTTTTAACTCGAATAAAGTAAATTCGCTTGAATTTGATAGTAAATTTTGTCATACTGGTCTTCTTCTTTGACGACTTAAATGTAACTAAAATCAAAACACTGTGAATGATATTGAATCGTAATGTCATTGGTTGCTAATTTACTCTGGAGTTCATAAACATTTTTTGTGTATTACTATTTATGAGTATTTATGTCCTGTTGAAATTTAGAAGTTCTGAACTTAATTGCTACTTATTCAACTGATAACGTTATCAAAAGTGTTACTAGTAGTATACAGTCATAACTTGTAGGCCTAAATAACAAACGAATCAGTACATAATATTATATAGAAATTACATTTCAACTGTTTGATAAAATTACATTAATTTTCAGTGTAGTGTTGCTTGTTCTATAATATGATGTTGAATTTGACACTTGAAATTCAATCAATCTGTCACTATTGCCACTAAAATAATGTAACATTACACTTGAGATCGAGATTTGTTAATATCCTATTTCAACTGAAAGACTAATCGATGAATTGTTCTGCTGTTCACTATTATTATGAATCAATGGTAAGTTGCAGAGTGTTAAGTTTAAATGTAATCACCGATATTAAATAGAAATTGCGAAATAGATTTAGTCAGAGTTTAAACATTGTGATATTCAAATTTCAAACATTATCTAAATTGTTGTGCGTTTAATTAAGCTTTACGAATGTTACTAATATTTATGCATGTTTTTCAGTTTAGTGACCGTAAGTTTGAACATGCAGTAAATTAAGCTCACTATAGTATACTGTATATATCGTAGATTAAAAACAAATGTGTTTTTACGTGAAGCAGGTAAACGCTATAACTAACATGTATTATGTAGTACATGTAGCCTACGCGAAAACTCTATCTCTGAATCATAAACCGCCACTGAAATTATCTTTAGAAAGTATCGCAGTTATTTATCGGAAAGTATCGTAGTTATATTTAAAAGCTAACTGAAGGCAGATCTCATTTTTGTCAGTGTTAACTAAAAACCTGATAGCGGTTACATAAATTTCGTCGCGTAATTATTTTACTTAATGTAAAATAAACTGAAATTTATTTAACATTTATTTTACATTTATGTAACTAAAACATCTCATATACTTTTACAGAGAAATAGAATCAACTCTATCATCTGATAAAATAGAACGAGATCCATCACATGGTATTAATAGCCACCAATATTGAAGGAAGAGCAGTCAAAGATAATGACAGAACAAACAAGACTAATTAAATGTCGCGCGACTTCTGGCGTTAAATCGACTTTTATAACAAAAACTGCAGCAGTGTTTACTCTAGTTTTAAAAGCAGCTGCTTCAATGCAAGATACAGCTACTGATGATGACTTGCTGCCGGCGGCAGCTGAAGAACACGTGCACGTACAGAACACAACAGCTAAAACATTAAATGTTGGTGACGTTGATATGACGTCAGAGTTTTATGACGATTCGCATTTACCCGGTGTTAATATTTCGTGGCAAGTGCCTAGTGTGATGAAGCAAAGAGAGCATCCTACGGTACCGAATATTGAGTGGACTTTTGATCCAGCGCTTGATGCCGCAACTGAAGGTAAAAGTTGGTCAAAAAAGCATTTTTTATCTGTTGAATGCACAATTTTGCATCTACAGTGTAACTCTATTTTGTGTATACGCTTTAAATCATAATTTAAATCATATTAGAGCGTGAGTATTGTTATTTTAGTCTAAAGGCTCAATTTGCATGTTTTCGTTAACATTAAGCATATTATTAATATTTTTTGTTCACACAATAATAAACAAATATTCAATAGAAGAAAGCAATAAAAAAATGAAGCTATTAAATAGGGTATATGCTTAATTTTTTCAAGTCTTTCTTGTAACCTGTAAGTTATTAACTTATGTGATGTCCATATCATCTTCTTACTGTTTTATCCTTATTAGATTTTCTATAAAACTTTACAAAGGTTATTGATTATAATCAAAGGCATGACATAATCAGATTAATCAATAATTCTGTTTTTTTTTTTAGAACCACTCAGTAATGATAGCAATTCTACAGTCGGTGTAGCCATAGGAGTGACCCTTGTATGTGTTTTTCTGCTAACTGCTTTAGCCATACTCATTTTCTGTTTTATCAGGCGAAAAAGAATCAAACGAAGGTATTAAAAATGTAAAACTACCATTTCTTGTGTTATCATAATTTATTCCCAACTTGAATGATTGAATTTGAATTCAGTACCTTAAATTATTCTTCATTGTCATTTTAATGAGTATGAGCTGTGGTTCCTAACTGATACTATAGAATAATTGTTAGTAGTTATATTAATAGTAGTTAATAATGGTATACTAGTAGTAATAATAGTTAATAATGGTATATTAATATCAGTAAATTACTAGAGTTCTTCAAATTAGAGACTGTGTTTGCAGAGAAAGAAGTATTGTGAAAGTAGAGAATCCTCATTATAATGTAGACACTCTGCATAGGTCTGCAACACTGGAGAGAAAATCACTAAGTACAGCTCCTACGGTTTGTAATATGCTCATAAATATAATGAAAATTTAAGCTATTAGACTTATAATTCTTTCTAAAATCTAAATGACTTTTTAATAATCTTCTCTAGGTGATAAATTGAAAATATTTCAGTTAAAATTGAGAGTAAACGCAATAAAAAACGTAATCAAGGTACATTGTTATTTCTCTAATTATCATTATGTTCTTACAAAATCGATTTTCAAGCCACAAGCATGATAGCGATATATTATAGAATATTAATTAGTTTCTAGAGTTTTATACAAATAGTCTCATCTAGATATCTAAATATAGTTCATATCTTTCTAGCTTCTAGCGATACAATATAATTTCAGATAAACTTTTGAGTAATTTTCATATAATTTCAGGTAAACTTTCAAGCTAATAGCAACATAGTTGCAGTATCTACTGAAAACACCAACGGTTCAAATAAGAAGAAACTAGAGGCCCCAGCGCCACCCATCTATCGACCAAGCAAGGAGGGTACAATAGTAACAGGCACTGCGGGGAGGAAGCCGCCCCCTGAACGACCGCCCCCTCCACCCTCCCCTCTCAAACAAAAACACGCTCCCCCACCCCCTCCCCCCTCAACTCACTCCACTGATAATGAACTTTCCGAGAAGGTTAATATTTCATAATTTGTACAATTCTCAATTTACAATGTATAACAGATTATTTATAGATTTTACAGAAGTTAAATTAGTTATCCAACAGATTATCACATTATATCTGATGAATAGTATTGAACAAAAGGGTGCTCTACTTATTTCAAATAAATTTGTTTAGGTATTCATATTAAAACTGAAATATTAACCCCATTATATTTGAATTTTATCTGCATTATGGCTATTACATATTGCATGTTTACTTAATGTAATAATTATGTCTCATTAATTTAAATTCTGGATGTAATTATATATTGTATGTTTACTCATTAATTTAAATTCATATAAAATTCATTTAAATGATTATTTTGTGACACATTTTTTGTTTCTAGGACAGCGCTCATGGTAGTATGAATGACGTAGAATTAACCCCCAGTCTCCACTCTGTCTCAAGCCCGCAGCCCACTAACCCTCAGCCCACCCCTCGAGCCTCAAAACTACTTCAAGCTCCGCCCACTGATGATGCCTCTCAGCCTCTACTAGCTGTCAATCAACCGCCGCCCAAGCCCGCGCGCATTAACATAACCCCCGCCCATACGCCAGCTTCATCCCGCCCCTCACCTCAGCGAATCAGAGAGAGCGATACATCAACTCCTTCGTCGCGACGAATCAGAAACAGCGATACATCGCCTCGACCAATCAGAAATAGCGATACATCGACAACGCGCAACAGTGAATTAGACGAAACTCAAAATGATGACGTTGAAACTGGTTTATTAGAAAGAAATAAGAACAAAAACAAGCTGGCAGGAAGTAATATATCCCTCGATTCTTACGATAGAAACTTGAATCCATTCTTTGCCGATGACTTTTAATTTGTATCGCTTTATTTTATTTCGTATTCGGAAAAGAATTTAGTAAATGTTTATAACTTGTGATATTAGAATTTAAATTCTTATGAATTGACCGGTTTAATGTTATTTTTAATAATCGCATTTTAATTTAATTTTAAACGCAATTAAAATTTAATAATCTAACAGAATATGAGCTTTGCTTGATTGCTATGTTTCATTACTATCTTTAATAATAGTGTTAAACAATGTCAGTTTAATTATGGATTATTGAAAAAAGAAGAGAAAAAGCAACTGAATTTTATATAGTGTAATAAGTGAACTGAATGTTATTTAATAATTGACATTATGAAAATATTTATTTGTGTAACTTTTAATGAAGTGTTCTTTAATAATATTTGATCAGCTAC
>JAQIXG010000070.1:0-51608 GCA_034700105.1 Oconnorella tubifera
TAGTATACTTTCGTAAGTCATTACAAAGACAATAATCTTTTCCTAGTTACCATCCAAAATTTATTTTTTCCTTTTTAGTGCATTAATATAAGCGAGATTTTTTAATATATTTTATTTTCTACTTTTTGCTTTATGCTTAGGATAATTTTTTATTGAGTCTACTTCTAGCTTCTGCAGAAAATTCCTTTGCACTACATTGAGGCATATTGCCCACCGAATATGTTTTACTGAAATCAACAAAATCCACCACAAAATACTCTCTTCCTATTGCTGAATCCGTTCTCTCATTAACCACAGGCGTATTATACAACTCATCAAAAGAAGATTGCCGAAAATGACTTCCCTCCAGCATCATTGAATCAAGGAAGAGATCCTTGAGTGAGTTCCAGAGACGTCTGAATTGTGGAAAGAGATACTGGTTGCAGGGCTCTGGTAGAGATTTCCAGCGGCAGTCCAGAGGAGCCAAGCGATGTCCCCAGAGTAACTCGTGGGGAAGATAAGAGGTACGGATTTGAGTTGCGGTACCGGTTGACTCGATAACTCCTGTTCAAAAGTGGCTAAAATTGTATACAATAATGTGTAGAAATTGCATTACTTATGAGTGTAGCGATGCACTATATGTAACCATGATAAATGTTGGTTGATAAATCTAAGATCAAATATTAAGATTATGGTACTATTAAGGTAAAGAACTAATAAGAAATTATGGTTTTTATAGTTTAAACTTGTATATGCGCCCGGTAGCCTAGCTTATTTATATAAAATTTCATTACCAATTTTACATGACTATAGTTAAATAACTCAACTTTATCATATACTATATATTCTAATTGGTTAATTTTCTTCTAAAATATCAACATTGAGAATGTGCTATATATAATAAAATCTTATTTAGTTAAAATATGCAACAAACACAAAATACCTTCGAATATGATGATGATCTCGAATTCACCGTGCTCGAGATCACGAGCAGATAGCATCCACAAAGGACTTCTTTCATCAATAACATGCGTGACAATAATAGGCCAGGGACAGAACACATGACTAATATCTAGCGAAAGTGAATGGCGTACATATTCTTGGCCATTCTTTTCATGATTTTGTGAACTTTTGGTTTTTGGTAGTTCATCATGCATTGCTATATGGCAAGATGATGGACTACTCACAGATGACAGCATTCTAGTTGTGGATGTAGGAGTAAATTGTTGTCTTGTATTTCTTGGAGTATGTTCGTACGTTGCATTGGGACTCGAGACTTGATCATGGAGATTATATTTAGTAGTGGTTTCCTTGAAAGAAACAGTTTTGTTGATCATCAAAGGTTTTATTTCATTACAAGTCAAAGATGATTTGATGCTTCGGTTTTTGTCTAACAGTTCTGCACGGATAGAAGTGCCTGCAGAAATAAAAATGTGAGTAATCTATCTGAATAGAGTTACAAAATGTTACAAAAAGATTAAAGATTTCAGGAAAATTACTTTTGGATATTTTTGTGATTTCTCTTCGTGTTAAAGCTAGTAAGTCTATAAAACAACTTTATTAAGTTACAGACATTTTCAAGTGGTTAATATGAAAATTGAAATTAAAAATAATATTACTTCCTGACCAATGATATGGGATTTTCTTATATCGCCAAGTCGAAACTGCAAACAGTAGCCAGTTTGATTTCTTGATGGTTTCTCTAATGCTCCTTCATTGGCGCTTTCGTGCAAATCTTCCATAATACAAATAACTGCTTTTTGGCTAAACTTAAAGGTACTGGAGCGACCTATAGAATATAAATTGTAAATAAAGTCACTGGAATACAGTAAATATATGCCTTATTTGTCTTACTATACTCGTTTTGGAGCCAATTTTATATGATTGGACAGTGAACTCTAAATGTTTCACAAGAGCAATATTTATATCAAATAGAATTATAAAATCTAAATAAAGTGAAATAAACTGTAAATATATTTATTATAAGCGGTATCAGTATGAAAACTATAATTGCCATAATCTTCGAGTGTTATATGGGTCCATACTTTTCAAACTTTTCTAAAAGAAGAATATTTCTTTTCTGTGTGCCGATGCCAGATTAATCAACAAGCATCGGCACACAGAAAAGAAATATTCTTCATTTAGAAATGTAATCAATGCAATCAATAAACTATGACTGCATGTATAAAGAAGCTTCATATACACTGCAAATTATTGATTAAAAAAATAATTTAACTGTTAAATATTTAAGTGCAGGCTACCCTTATGACGAGAAAGTTTCAGGAATACAATCCCTCCAAGGAATGTTGAGAATAAAATTCCCCCAATGGCTTGAGTGAAAAGAATTATAAATCCAGCCACGCAATTGGCTGTTGGCACACGACGTCCGTAGCCAATCGAAGTCTGCGTTTCAATCGAAAACAAGATGGCCGACTTCACACTTGTTACGCGCTGTACGCACTTGTTGATGACGTCAGAGATGGCTGCACTTGAATTCAAGTTATGGAAAATAGTCATTATGGAACGATTATATGATGAGTCGCTGATTGTTCTACTGAAAGACAGAGAAGCGTTTGCTGCAAAACACATTCAATTTGCGAGAATTAATTTTCAGTTATATGTTTATAACAATATTTTGTATAAAAATATTATTACAAATTATTTTCAAGATATACCATAGATATTCTATTGCAAAATATTGTTACCACTAGGCTTATACTAGCTAAGCTTAGAAAATATGACATTTCAGAATACAGGTAATTGATAAAACTGATATGATTTTTTACAAAAAATACACAATTTTCACAATTATTTTTAAAATGTGAACAAAACTGAAAGATAGCTGAAGCTTTAATCGATCTACTCAGAGATCTATAACAAAGATTAATGTGGACGTATTGTCCACAAAATCTCACAAGCGCTATCCGTCGAGTTGATGCGGCTAGAATTATTACATTCATCAGCAGCAGCCATACAGTTCCAAAGCGCTCCAAACAATAACCAGAGAGCAACGGATGATGAAAATGTAATTACAAACATGACGCTCCATTGCAGATCAGCGAATGTTGTAAAATAATCCATGAGATATCTACAAAAAATAAGGCAGTTCATAATACTTAACGGTGGTCTATAACGATGCACATGAATGGTGTGGTGTAGCAAGCTAACTTAAATTAGATTTGTTATAGGCCCTAAGTTAAAAGTTGTGTCTATTACATTCAGGGAAGTCGTTTGAAGAGGAGAGCAGGGGCCCCCTTCAAAATCGCCCCCTTGCCCAAAAAATAACAAATAGATTATCACTTGTTTCTGGATAAAAATTCCCCCACTCCCCCCCCCCTTCCTGAAAAAATTGAAATGAGGTCGCTGATTACTGGCTGCTCTGAAATTGAACTCTTTTGCATAAATTAGATCATCAAATGAATAACAATTAAGTTATATTCCATTATAAAATATTAAAAGCGAGTTTTTTTACGTGTCGTAGGAGTATTATAATAGGAGACTCGTGGATCTCTACCCCCTAAACTCGAATTAATATAAAGTTAATAGATAATAGAATTCTGAAGTAGAATTATGGTTAACTAGCACGATATAAGTTTACATGTCATATTGCTTTTTTTCTGCCACTGTCTTTGCACTGTTTTTTCTGTTTCTTATTATTTTTTGTTAGTTTTATGTAATATAACTGCCAGATGTTTAGTGAATTAAAGAGTAAATAATTGTTTTGTTTCATAGTAACCTGGATATTCTAGCGACGCGTGGCAGGCGCTTAACAGCAAGAAAACGTCCATCTTTTGAGACTAAGCGAGATCCGTCCATATATTATGTAGATGTAACCTGAAGTTAAATCTCGATCTATATGAAAGATTTTATTTCAAATATTGTCGATTGTGATGATTTTAGCTCACTCTTGGTAGTTTGACAAGAGCAAAATATTTGTAAGCTAAATAGTACTATATATAATTCTTCAACGTTCAGAATTTCATTCTGAACGTTAAGATCGTTATGTTAATATCGACTTTAACGATTTTTCATTATTAATATTAAAATTAAACATTGTACATTAGCGTGCTGTAGGCTGTATATTCATAATGATAAGCGGTTGACTGCTGTTACAAATATATAAGCATATATAATATTTAAATCTTATTTAGTTCTAGGCCTAGATATTAAATGTAGCTTATTTAAAAGTTACCTATTGACAGTATTGACCAATGAGCTCGTGTCGATTACCTATTGCTTCAAATCAATAATGCTGTAGTTAGTTGTATAAACTTTTATTGCTATTTATCAATTCAGAGAGCTTTTATTGCCACACTGATCAATTCACACCCTGCCAGCCAGGGCCTTGCCCCACGAACATTCGCTACGATGAGAGGTCAGTCGATTTTGAAAACAGGAGACTTATACCTCTATAGAAATGAGAGATCATTAACGACCTCTATATAAATGAGAGATCATTAACGCGTGAAATACTCATCCTATCAAAGTAACTCGGCAACAAACTGTGAGGGTAGGAAGATCTTTGGTACTAGATCAAGTCATTGAATCAAATCGATTCTCGCATTCTCAGCAGTGGCGGATCCATGTTGAGGGGAGGTGGCGATTAACCCCTCCCTCAATGCAAGTAATGTCATAAAAGTCAGAAATTGTAAAAAAATGCGAAATGCCTCTCCGGCAAAATTATGTATGAAGAGGCCAAATAGACTTTTGAGGCACTGGATTTTTTTCGCTGCTACTGAGTGAAAATCTGACTCAACACATATAAATCGCCCCATCTCCTGCTGGATGACCTTGATCCGCCACTGATTCTCAGTGACGTGCAGCTAGAGGGGTAGTGGATTGAGGGGGTTTACTCACTCTCATTTCATTTTTAAAGCAAGCACCATTTATTTTCAATATTCAGAATAGATCACTCGAAGTTGATATGTTTTATGTACATGACACAGTTCGCGGCGTATTGGGTTTGGTTGTGCGCCGGATTTGGGACTAATAAGTCCCTAATTCGAGTCTGTTGGAGAGTAATATTTCGCATACTGGCTGCAACCGTTAGGAGATGCTTACATCGGCAGTACTGCGTACTAATAAGGCGCTAAACTTAATATTCTACCATGCTTCGACTCGTCACTGTTTGTACATGGCTTTAAATTGCTTGTTAAGTGTATATGATTTTACAGGAGTAGGCCTATTATTATTATTTATTTATTTTTTTATTTACTCGGTACTTTCGTCCCGAGTGATGGATAAAAGATTATTATAGTTACTGTTTTTATTATAGTTATTATTATTATAGTTATTATAATTATAGATTGTATATTTTTAAACAGATTTTAGCCGTTTAAATATTACAGCTTAAGAAATTGAATCTTACAATAATATCGCATTTTTTCACAGAACCTAATGCTAAGTAATTAAAACTTTAGCAATGGATTAATATTTTTATTATCAGGCTATTTTGGAGAACATTTAGTTAAAAAACAACGCATTACAAACCAACTATCACTTTTTTAAAAATGGGCAACAAGAAGCTTCGAGAATACATACAATACACTAAACACAGTATAATATAAACTGATATAGGCAAAAAAAGTTACATTGGAAATAATCAGAAAATTATTCCCAGTCAAATATAAGACGAGTCTCTTGAATATTTAAACTAAAGTTTTCTTTATAAATAACTGAACACTAGCATCCCGTGTCCCTATAATATACAGTCTTGTTCTTACAACAGTTACATATACTGTATCATCTCCTCCTTGAATTATCTGTCTCATCTCACTAAAAGACTATTAAACCTAGCAAAAAAACCAACAAATATCGCGCATCTAAATAATCTTAGAGAATGTTATGTTTAATTTCTTAAAACTCAACAAAAAGGTTAAAATTGTTTTGTAGAGAGTACTATCAAGAATTGAGAAGATGTATCCTCGTTGAGATATACAATATTGATACAGCATAAGACTTTGAAATTGATGTAAAAAAGGCAATTTTACAGGTATTCTAACTACTATATTAAAAATAAAATTGTATCAATTTTTAATATTTTTTTTGAGCCTAAACCCTTTCCCTCTCCCAATATTACTAAAAGTTTAAAATGTCAAACAATATGAAATATGTTGCTTAAATTCATATCATCACAAATCGATTATTCATTGATATGTTATGAGTGCGCAAAAATGCAGCAATATCAAGTAATACCGCTACTTTTTTAATGCAATGCCTTCTACCAAGGTGCAATAAATGACTTTTAACGCAGATTAGGATTGAGCATATTTTTGATCTCAAAGTGAAAAAGAGAAGCCAGTATCTAATTTAACCAGACCAGTTTCAATAAGTTTACTTTAAAATTTTTATCAAAGTTTATGTGCTTTTATATAATTTCGATCTATTATTGTCAGTAAGCCTCAGCTGGAACAATAATGTTGTGCCAAAAAAAGCTTGAATAAAGTTAATAAGTCTTACGAGTTATTCCACAAATAAAATAATGATTAAATAATGAAAAATGAAATTAAATATATATTGAAAAAAGATAAGAAAAGATAAAAATCAATTAATCAAAAAACACAAAGACTAAAATTAGCTAAACGTTAGTTCCTTCTCTTAAAACTGCATGATTCGCATAATTTTTATCATCAGTTGAAATACGGATTATAATTAAAACCATGCAAAAAGATATATTAATTTCGCTAAACACCTTTAAAAATTTCAGGAAAATGATATTTATTCAAAAACTGAAAGATGATAAAAGTAATTACATGCATTGAAACAGCCCCAAATAAAAATTACTTTTTTAGTGATAATGAATTTTAAATTTAAAAGCTGTAGTATTAACCGGATAACTTTCATTTATCAGTAAACAACTCGGACCAAAACATTAATTGAAGTTAACCGAAACGCATTAAGCAGAAACTTATTAAAAAGTTGTAAAATATAGAAAGTGCAAAGAGAGAGAGAGAGAAAGAGAGAGAGCAAGACAATTGTAAGAAAGAAAAATATAAGGCTATATTTTTATATAGCCTTATATAAAATATAAGTATGATAAGAATCAGAAAAGTGACAATGTCCAAACAGTTTGTATTCAACCGAAATAAAGACTTTAACAGCGATAAACCTAGCAAATGCAAAAATATGAAATGAATGCAACTATAATCTGTGATGAAAGAATTAAACACAAATTTAAACTGACAAATTAGTAATCATAAACTTAATGCAAATCCATCCACTTGCACACTTACAACCAACTTTGAAATATAAATCGTGCACATTGAAACCAACCAATCAATGTTACATACAAGTATTTTCTGTGTTTTTAATATTTTTTAAACCTACAGAATTGTAATTCTGATTGACAAAAAACATTATAAAACATAGATTATCTTAACTTTATCTACTTCAGACAATAAAGCCAATGCTGACATTTCAAGTAAACGTCAAAATGAAGAATTTGAAGTTTAACCCAAAATCCTAACCCTAAATCTATTCACAATATAACTGATAACTGTACATTCTTGCAGTTTACTAAAGTCTCTTCATAAATTTCTTAAAATTCTCAATCTGCAGCAGCCTTCACAAATTACCCAAGATCATTCAAACCTGTTCCTCAAACCTTTTTTAAACTTTGCAAATTTAAATCTTTCTAAATCCCCAACTTTCAAAAGTTATCTTACATATCCCAAAAATCCACTTTTTAGTAAATCTAAAAAATAGGAATCACTTTTTAAAAGTATCACTTTTTAAGTCCCAATCGAAGAATAGCTTCGATATTCTTCACAACCTGATCTACGACAGTTTGCTTCTCTCTCGCTATCGTTCCTCTCGCTACTGAATCCACTGCAGCGACATCATCACGCGACGACTCGATTTGAGCCATTGACTGACTCGCCATTGACTGACTCATCATTGACTGACTCGTCATTGCATCACTCTCAGTCATAGCGCGGGACTCTTCGTCGTCGACAGGAAGGGTACGCTTAACGGCACCGATGTGAATGCGGTCAATCTTAGACGGTTTAGACGGTGTCGTTGACGGACTGTGGGTAGTGTCATTGGACTCGCCGTAGAGACCAGTACGACGTCGTTTTGTTGGCAACTCTTCACCTACAATAAAAGATACGATTTCAAGATACAGATTTCATCGCATCTTGATGTTTTTGATCTTAATGTTTAGACATTTTTAAATATGCAGTAAAATTTAATGCAGCAGTAATCAACAGAACATACATGCAATAGCAAATGATAAATAAGCCTGAACCACAAACAGCGCTATATTGCAGTTTTAATTATAGCCAATAGGGTTTTATAACTCTGTATTTATAGCACTCAAAACATTTACAGTAATTTTTCTCACAACATCAACTACGAAATAATTATCACAAAATAATCTAAAATTCATCATTTTACTTTGAAATACCTACCAAAAAAGGAACAAAAAAATCATTTACTCTCCAATGAAATAAAACAATTTTCACAGACAAGATCCACTTAAAAAGAATTTAAAAAATTTCAACACACACCTTTGAGTTCCTGCAATACCCTACTTTCCAGCGTCTCCCCCTCACCTGCCACACCTCCCTCCCCACCCGCCACATCCTCCCTCCCAACCTCCACACCATCCCCCACTTCCCTCTCACACACTTCCATTGCTCCACCCTCCGTTCCACCTCTTGTCAACTCTCCATCAAGATTCACTTGTTCCACGGAACAATCCGCGGAACAACTTTCAGATCTTTCCATTTCCAACTTCACCTCGCCTGGATTCAATCCCACGGAATCATCCATGGATAAATCCATTTTTGATGCAGATGAAGCCATCTCCCCCCCAGATAAGTCAGTTTTATTTCCAGAAGTTTCCGCACTGCTTTTAACCGGACTACAGACAGAACTTCCTCTCACCATCTCAGAGGTTCTGTTTTTAGTCGCGCACATCGGCTGAACAAAGACTATCCTTGGGTTGGACCTCGGAGGTCCCAGATTGGCGAGAGGTCTGGGTGATCTCGAGCCAAGCAAGGCGGAAGGTCTAACAAGACCGATGTTTGATGAAGCAGCTTGTGCGGCTGCTTCGGCTACTATTGAAGCCGCGATGGCTTGAGCAGAATCAGTTGATTCTGCGGCAGGAACTGAGATTAAGGCAATATTCTGAACATCTTCCGAAACTTTTTGAGAATCATTGAGTTTTGATCCGGAAGGTTTTGTAATATTAGCGTCAGACTGTTGTGAAATCTTAGAATCCAAATCCGACTGATGAACAGCCACTTTAATGTCTGATCTATTGGAATCCATTGATAAAATATCTTCACTGATTTCGTGCACTAGATCTTTCTCTGATGTCATCTTTATAATCTCAATCTCTTCCACAGTTCGCACGCTATCATTATCTCGCTGTTGATCGCTATCATCACATTGTTTATTCCCATTTTCAAAACCTCCCACACTTGGTACTAACTGTTCATCTTCAACACACTCAATATTCCGTTGCAAATCTTTTTCAACTTTCACTTCAATGTTGGATGCCTCTTTAGATATCCCAGCAATTTTTCCATCATCTTTCTCGATCTGTTCTTGCTCTTTTTCTTCTTTCTTTACTTCTTCAACTTTCTCATTCTCTCCTTCCTTTGTTCCATCAGTTTCCATTTCCTGTTCTGCGTTCTTAATCAGCTCCTGTTCTGTAATTTCCAGCTGCTGTGTTTTGCATTCTTTAGCCGCAAACTGTTCGGCGGCTAGCAATTCTTGTTCTTTTAGCTGCTGCTCTCTGATTCGCTGCATCTGCTGTTGCTGTACTGCTCGGCCCAGCTGTAGATAATGATTTAAGCCTTCGACAAGGACTGGGGTCAGCTGCTTGGGAGGCTGAACTGAAAAGATTAGCTGCATTGCTCTTAGATCCTGAAAAATGCACCAACATTAACAAAATACATGAGAAAAATAATCAATAAAATACATCAAAAATATACATCAGCAAAACTACATCAGCAAAATATATCGGAAAAATATATCAGCCAAAACACGGGTCAAAATTTCATCAAATTGAAGTACTAACTAACAGTGTTAACTTATAACACAGATTATTAGTTACTTTCCTTCTGCTTGTCAGTTAAAATCACATCAGTATAAAAAGAATGTTTTAAACCTTGAGAAAGCAATTGTAGTGTAAATCTAAATAGTAATAATAATAACACAATGCAGTGAAGAATTTTCCTTCAGGAATGATATAATTGCGAAAAGAAAACAGCATTTTCAAAAGCATAAATCCAATATTTGAGAATTATGATATAATCTTGAATAAAGTAAAAGAACTCGCCGCATTTATATTAGTCCACATTTTTTCTCGGTCTTTAGCCAGTGCAGGGGGGTTATCTCCTGTAGGTCGGTTGACTTCTATAGAGTTAATTATATTCTCCATAACCGAACTAGAATTTAATAACCGCTGATACACCTGCAGTGTTAAAAACGCAATAAATAACCAATGTGTATCATTTATAGGCATAAGACTATAACTATAGTTTTTAATAAATATACATAAAATAATACATAAATGCCGAGTGATTAAATTACAAAAAATACAATAATGTGATCAAATTATAATCTTAAAAAGCGATTAACAAGTGTTAATGTTAATAAATAACTTTTCAATAATAATATAGAGAGACCTTCGGAAAGAAAGTGCAGAAGAACTGATAAATATGAGGCAGATTAAGTGAAGTCCGTTCATCCACCAACACAGCTTCCATGTAGTCAATCAGTGACAAACAATTACATAGAGTCGTTACACATTTACGATCTATAGCCTCGGACTGATAAATTTCATACCTAGGAAGGCAGTAAATGAATTTAACAAATTTAACAAATTTAATAAATTAAATCTTTATAATAAAAAGAATTGATCAATTACAGTATATACTCGTTAAAAAGTGCAAGACCCATGCTTATTACAGCTATTTCACAAAACAATGACATCCGCTTATAACAACATGGTGCTACTAAAACTTAAAACATTGTGCAATTTAACCTAATTATGCAATGCTTTACTCTTTAAATAAAGCACTTTTATTGGAATTTAATCATTATTATTCAATAATGAATAAATTCATTATAACTTAAGAAATTTATGCATACAGTATGTAATTTCCCTGGAATTTACTTAAGTCTTTATCAATTCAATTAAGAGTAATAACATTACGGATATGAAGCGTTCTAACCATAATTTAGCAAAGAGTTGCAGCCTCAAAGGTACTCCTTCTAATGCAACCATTGCGCTCAGTTTAACAACTGCCTCCGATAGATTAACTGCCGACTGATTGATAGCAACACGGACCAGTAAATCAATCAAACAATGGTACGGCTCAAAATAATCTAACATCGCGCGATCATATACGGCATCTGTACCCTGAATAGATGAAAACTTTATCGATTAACTTGTGTCCAACTATCAGGAAGAGGGTTCATTTAATGTTAACGGATTCTGATTGTTAAATAGAAACATACAAAAACAGCTAATATAAAGCATTCAAAAAATTATCAGTCAATGAAAAATTTGCAACTGAAGTCAATGTAGAGAAAAGATACAAGAAGAATTAAATATACAATGTGTATTTCTAATAAGTGCGAAATCGGACTTATATTCAAGAATCTATTCACGATTTAAAAAATATATTTAATGATTTTAAAAAGGGCTGCTCTAAAAGAATTTAAATTTTACCATTAAATTTTAACTGCGTGATCCGGGGAATATCATTTTTCCCAGTGTATATTATTCGTTTACGTTGAAAATGCATTAGAGATTATTGCAGTAAAATAATATAACATAAAAACACAAATAATGTAATAAAGATTTACTGTGGTAGCTTCTAGTTGATGACTGCTGAGAAACATTTGAAACTGCGGCCTCTGACAACGCAGATTAGCTTTATGAGGTATAGCTTTCTGAGTTAGACGCGGAAAATACGGACCAACAGCGGCTGTGAATTTTAAAAAAAAGTCACATTTTATAATAATAATCTTAGTTAATAGTTTTAGTAGAACTCAAACCAGTGTTACTCTGGCTGGCATAAAATTCCTTAATCTTATTTGTTTTCTCTAAATTTTTAATTCGTAAGTCCGTGATTTATGCAATATCAATAATGAAATATTTCTGAGACTATCTAAAGAGATTTTCTGATGTTTCTATGAGTTACATATTGTCAATGCAGTTAATATATTGCGTATATTTATATTTGTACATAATTTTAAAATTTTCAATTTTCTGGAAAAGATATACTGTAAAATTAAAGATATAATATATATATTTAAGACATAATACTGATGACTTTTACTAATACGATAGATCCAGTAAAAATTACCATTTCATTCAGGGCCCTATATGAATAATTAAATTTTAGAAAAAAATTCGCACAAGTAACAACATTATAACGGGGTTAACCTGCGTTTTGTGGATTTTCCTGAAACGTTTGATGAGCGAGAACAAGAACAGGAGCAATGGCCTGCACGCACTCAATCTGATAGGTCAACACTGTCTCTCGGATAGCCTCTATTGGATGAACAGATTAGTCAATGAAAAACAAGCAAATGGATAATTACGAAATAATAATAAAACATAAATAAAATACTGGAATTAAATGTAATGTAATGGTAAATGTAAAAGGTTTCAGAAACTACAGTCTTTGAAAAATGTTATCAAAATTAGACCATAAGAATTACAAATAAGAATATATTTCAAATTGAATAGAAAAAATATAAATGCATGCATACAAAGGTATGCATATATATATATATACATGCATCCCTTGAATTATATTGGATTATATGGGATTATATTGGATTATATTGGATCCCTTGGATGGATTATGCTATCCCCGGATGCAAGAATATTTAATGGATTGCGTTTTAGTAAGTGTCAAATATTTCTGCACCCAGCATATAACATTAACTTTTTCTCGTGTCCACTAAATTTTTCGATATATTATTCAATAACCATTTTGTGCTGATGTGACACTAAACAACAGAAAAACTTCAAAAGAACAGCTAAAATAAATAAAGTAAGAAAAAAGAATTTTACCGAATGCGGCGCTGCGTAGATCTGGGTGAGTGTAAGAATTTAACAGAGTCAAAAGTTTGCGTGAAAACTCTGCACGCTCCTTCCAACTGTTTAAATGTGGCTTCACTTCGGAGACTGAGCAATAACAAACGAAAACAAAGCATTTACGAAAATAGACAAATATTTATACAAAAAAATTGGATCTAAAACTAATAGCGTGTACTAGTGGTGATTCTATTATTAAGTAACATGATTAATAAATACAAATAAGCTTACTAAACAGCCATATTATGAATTAAAACACATCTTCTTACTATACAGCCACATTATAAATAAACACCAAACAATTTATTACAGAGCCATATTATAAATAAACAGAAATCACCTTACTGTACAGCCGCATTAAATGAATACAAATCAGCTAACTATACAGTCACATTATAAATAAATACAAATAATTTTACTAAACAACCACATTACAAACAAATACAAATCAGCTTACTATACAGCCAAGCATTATAAACAAATACAAATCATCTTACTATAGAGCCACCAAATGAATATAATGCACTTACTCTGTGCCTGATTGGCTGAACTTTTCCTATCGTCTATGTATTTGCGTGCAGTTTCTAAAACCTGCGCGATAAGTTTAAGCAACGTTGTCAGCTCATGCATGACGTGACACGCTGTTGCTTCATGATGCATCTGATAGAGGCTTGAAAAGGACTAGAACAAACAAGCATATAAAGAGAGATGCATAGAGAGATTGAGACATACTGAGTAGATAAAGAAAACATATAAAGAGCGATATATATAAAAAGACTCAGACATACTGACCAGAACAAACATACATATAAAGAGAGATACTTAAATAGACACATACTGACTAAGACAAATAACACATAAAGACAAATACTTAAATAGACTCAGACATATTGAACAGAACAAAAAAGCATATATACACAAACAAGTTATTGTTATTATTAAATAATAAATTAATTAATTAAACTTTAAAATGAAATAGAAACAATAAAAAACGAAACTGAGATACAGGCCAACAGACAAACAGAGTATAAAACTAACAAATTATTCCACGTTGCAAAATCGCAATTAAAAAACCGCTAAATAACATAAAAATACAACAAATTGCTAAAAAGGAATCAGAACTTACGTCATGTAACAAAGGTAGGCCGCCATGTTGAATGATAAGCAAACGATCGTCATTTGACTCAACCAGTATCTTCATAGCGCTGTTGAAATAATCAAATATATAATGTGTGAAAAAATAAACATACCGTATATTATGTTAATGAAGTCATATAAAAGCTTGAATATATAACACTTTAGTCCTATCAGTGTTGCCAATGACAAAACTGTTACACTCTCCTATTTTACAAATTCCTTCTCCCTCTCCTTCATTCCATACTTTTGATGTTCACCCTCTCTCCCTCTCCAATCTTTTCATATCAGATTTTAAAGGGACACACACACAAATGTGTCCGATAAAAGCAACATTTATTAAAGATATTTTTCTCTAAGTTTCTGTAAAAGGAATCTTTAGATTCTGTCAAGGATCGTTAGAGAAGAACTTAGAGCACTGCATTCGAAATTGATAGGTCCAGGTTAAATCATAGATATCTCACTATTTCTCTAACTAGCTGCACCCTTGAGTAAATTGCTTAAATTGACAGCTACATCTGACAGCTACTTCCACATTGTTCATATAATACATTAATCCAAACGTTAAATGTAACCTTAAACACTAAAACTTAATTAACAAGTACGTACGCAAGTAATGTTTGCCACTGCGTTCGTCCGTCCAGTATCTGTAGATAAAGTTGTATCGTGCTACTGCGGAACTGAGCAATAGCGCGCTGCTCTTCCTCCGTAATGTCAGCGTACGATGTCACCATAATCGACATCAAACGAAACAACTCTTCAACGGCCTAAATTTTAATATAAATTTTTTATAATGTTAAACATTACGTTAATGTTATATGCTTAAGTTTAATGACTGGATTACGTATTATATGACGCTACATACGTAGCTGTCAAAAGGGTGCAGAGAGTTAAGTTTAACGTCTCGAATACCTAATGAAATGAATGATGTCAAAGAATTAGCTGTCAATTTAAGCATTATTAAAGAGTACAGTAAGACATCAATATAAAGTACTTCACAGAAATCAAACCCGAGTTTAGTGCTTTACTGCTTTGCAAATGATCTTCGATATAGAAATATAATAGCAGAGAAAGAAAAGAGATGAAACAATCTTCATTTATAAACAATTTATCTGTGTACTTTATTTCATATAATGAAATTTAACACTACAAATTGATCTCAAACATTGAACTAATTCAAAATAAAAACATAATTAATATAACAATACTATTCTATGCTAAACAAATCATACTATAACATAACTACATAGTAACAAAATATACTATAACATAACTAGATAGTAACAAAATACAACATAACTAGACGACACCAATGACTAAAATCAATACACAATATGCCGTATAAAATGAGAAAAAGTAATAAAAATATCACTTACGGCTGAATAATGTGAAGGATGTGGACTGATATTCTTAAAAGCCCATTGAATATTCTGATGCTGCGCTAACTGACGCGTAAAAGCGCGTGACTGCTGACAGCACATGCGCAGGATGCTGTAGTACGCCGGAAGGGTCGTCCGATTGATTAATATTACTTCCTGGTCATCGTGATCAGCTCTGTTCGAATATTCAACTCGTTATTATACTAAATATTTAGCGTTAATTTGGATTCTAGGACAATTTAGAGCAGACTTAGATTTATTTTTTTTATTAGGGTCAACCCCTAACCCTAATAAAATAATTGAACCCTAACCCTAATAAAATTGTCCGATCCGAATTGTCTGGTCAAATTAATTTGATCATAATAACTATATCCACGAGTTGTTAATCTGTCTAATAAGATGCATAGGGTAAAAATTGAAAACTCAAGTATAGCATCCAATAATGTAAACATAGCACTGCTGTACTGTGCCCGTATTGATAATCTATAAGGCTCACTCTGATTGGCTGCTTGGCTGTACTGTTTTTAAAAGTAAAATTTTCATACAATCAAATTACAATCAGACTAAGAAAACATGAACTCTAAAAGAAATTTATGACTTAACCTTTTTAAATCAATACTAATTATTTTTTGTTACGAACAAACACAAATTATAATTATCAACTGATAACATCCAGGTTTGAATCCACGTCTATTATTATCATTATCATTCTTAGTAAGCTGATTGTAATAAGATTTAAATTTAGTCAAAATCACAGTAAGAAATAAAAGTTACGCTAAAAGTTACAGTATATAGTTGAATGCAATGTTCTTAGTGATGACAGGATTGTTGATAATAAGTCTCACATTCTCAGGACAGTCAAGACATACTTGATGCCAAAAGATCAGCATTGCCTGCACAACATTATCATAATCATAATTAATTATAATATATAGCAATTATTATTATTGTAAAAATATATATTGCCTGCAGCTAGGCACTGTTTCTAACAAACTCCGCCTCTCTAGCCCTGTAGCCTGTGTTAAAAAACAGAAAGGGTAGTTTAAAGCTCGCCTGTTTGTTTTGATGAACGGCAATGGGAGGCTCAGAAAGCTTCGGTTGAAAAAGTTGCCAAAGTTCATTGAAATAACGAGAAAACTGAAAGCAATAAAAATCAACTTAAAAACTAAAGCTAGATTCATGAATGATGATGATGAAAATATCGCCATCAAGAATACTAAAGGGTGAAGCGAGTCGGTGAAAAATGATGCTCAAATAATTAAAACTGTATAAAATACCAAGCTAAATGAAATAAAATCGCATCATAAAAATATCTAACCTACCAGTTACGAATTAAGATTATTTGAAACTGAATTGCTAATTTGTATTTGAAAAGAAATTTGTATTTATTATAACAAGTGATGTAAACCACAGAAACATTCCTATAGATGCCGGCATTCTATAGATGCCTGTATTCCATAGATATTCCATAGATGCCAGCATTCTATAGATGTCAGCACCCTATAGAGGCCGGCACTCTATAGATGCCGACACCCTATAAATGTCTGCACCCTATAGATGCTGGCATTTTATAGATGCCGGCATATTATAAATGTCCGCACCCTATAGATGCCGGAATTCTATAGATGCCGGCACCCTATAGATGTATGCACCCTATAGATGCCGGCACAATATAAATGTTGGCATTCTATAGATGCCGGCACATTATTAATGACAACACCCTATAGATGCCGGCATTCTATAGATGACAGCACCCTATTGATGGCAACACCCTATAAATGCCGGCATACTAAATGCCGGCACTCTATTGATGCCGGCACCATATAGATGCCGGCATACCATAGATGCTGGCACCATATGGATGCTGGCACCCAATAGATGCTGGCATTCTGTTGATGCCTGCATTCAACAGATGCCGGCATTCTACAGATGCCGGCATTTTATAGTTGCCGGCACCCTATAGATGCCGGCATCCTATAGATGCCGGCACCGTATAGATGCTGGCACCCTATAGATGCCGGCACCTTATAAATACTGGCATTCTACAGATGCCGGCACCTTATAGATGCTGGCACCTTTGTAGTTAAAAGAACTAAAAAAAATTTAAAAGAAATACAAAGATATTAAAAGAAATACATTAAGATTTTAAAAGAATACAATTAAGAAAGAAATACAATTAAGAATTACCATGTGTTTTTCTGTGCGTGAAATGAGACAGTAATTGAGCACAGAGAAGTAAGGCACAAGTTTAGATGTACCGTGTGACTGAGCATCTGAGAGACAAAACAACAAACCGAAATAAATAAACGCAATAAATTAATAAACACAAATCTAATTTATAAGCAAAGGTTACTCTTTCCCGAAGCAGTAAAAAGAACCTAAAAAATCAACAAAAAAAACAAACTTGCTTTGGCAGTACATTGGGAAAATGAAAAAGCGGCTGCAGTGCTGGAAACTTTTGGGACAGTTTCCCAAGAAACTTTTAAACTTTTTAACTTTTAATGTTTCAATGTTTATTAATGCAATTTTTATTGCCATACCTGTTCAAAACTATTATGTATACTGTATATTGTTTAAACTGTTTCTGTTTTTGTACTGTCAGTAAAAATTTCAAATTTAAATTTATATACTGTATCAACTTAGTATTATGAGTTTCAATTACTCAGAGTATGATATATACTTGCTTCCTAAACTGTCTAGTTGCCCTTGCATTGATTACGTGCGATAATCATTTAGATATAAGATTATTGATCTTAATCTATACAAAAGATTTATTATATATTATACAGTCAATATTTTTCTGTATTAGGATACAGCAAAATATATTTACATCATATAAACTTTCATGTACTATATATAATCTATTGCGTTTGTCAGTTTGAATGTCAGATGAAATCAAAACGCATTTATTGATTGAAATAAATAGAATCATTATTCTTTTGCAATGAAAAGAAAGCAACTGATCGCAAACGTATGCAACATACGGAAAAACGGACAAAGTGCAATGAATCTTGTAAAATAAAACCTAGATATAGTGTGACACTTACCAACGTATAATCTTGCACGAGGCAACAATTTCAGCAAGTGACCATAAATCAAGTGAAGTACTTCAGTAGCTTCCTCTGGCATCTTAAACAACAGAGTAAAACTAACAATTACATGGATTATCATTGAGAATGATGGCTCAGAAATAGCTGGCAATTTAAGTGCCTTAATAAAGAGGCAGCAAGTTAACAAAATATTGTGTTCAACGAGACTCAAACAAGTATAACGATCCTTTGAGAATGACATTTCAGAAGTACCTGCCAATTTTAGAGACTTACTCAAGGGGCATGCAGTTAACAAAATATTATGTTCAATGAGACTCAAATCAAGACAATATCGAACCAGTTTCGAGTTTAAACTCTTTGACAAAGTTGAAGTACTTACAATGATCTGTTCCTTGTGAGGACTTAGCATAGTTCTACTCGTTCTAAAGTTCTGTCTAAAGCTTATGTTAGGCACCAAGGCTATGAGTAGATAGGCCGCGGCTAAATGTAGAAAATAGTAACCAGAGAGTGAATCATTCAATTAATAAGAATTACATTGAAACATCATATCTGATATCATTTATTTATTTATTCATTTATTTATTTATCATTTATTTATACTGAAGAACAGGCTTAAATCTCAGTATTACATAAATTGAATTTCAAAGTCAGAGTTAATAATCCAGAAAGCTAAGTTTGCTGCAGAATATAAAATATTAATAATAAATATAATGAAAAAAAAGCCAATATTACGAAGAAATAAAACAGTTGATATTATGGAAAAAACTGCCAATATTAAGGAAAAAACTGACAATATTATGGAAAAAAACACCCAATATTAATAGAAAAAAGCAGCGAATATTATGGAACGAAAAAAACAGTCAATATTATGGAATGAATAAAAGAGCCAATATTATAGACAAAAACAGCCAATATTACGAAAAAATACCAAATATTATGAATAACACACAATATTACGAATCTATTACAAGCGCAACAATAAAGACACATTAAAAACAAACAAATACAAAGTTTAACATAAAAACACAAAAAATCAACAAAAAAAATCTAAAAATGGCAAGATGTAAGACATCTTTCTTACCATTGCGTACACGTCCATTGCCAGTGGCAAGAAGATAAGGTTCCACCCACACATCCAGACAGTCCAACACGCACGCGTGGGCGTATTTATTCCGTAAAACTTGCGTCGTCAGCCATTCCATGCATGACTGAGGACAGATCTTTATCACCTAGTCGCAGAAAACTTACGTTTATAAAAATATTGTGTAAAAATATTAAAACGAGATAAATAACAACTCCAGAATAATGTTTCAATTATTATTCATAAATGATAGCAAGAAAAACTGCTTAAAAGATTAATTATTCTTTTAGTTGTTTATCTTGTTTGATCTGAAAGCGTGATGTACGAAAGTTATACGACTTCACACACTGTACAGGCGAGCAACCAATCATAACAAGCATTACAGATCATCAAATAAGCATCGTATTCAAAAACAAAAATCATTCAAATCATTCATTCTAATCTTCGAATCATTCATTCGTTCGAAGCTCTATAAGCTCTTGTAATATACATACACAAAGGTAAAACGTATGTACCATGAACAAAAAAATCCAAAAAAAACTGTCTTGAAATTCTGAGTGCTTGACGAGTAATTTCTTAATTAAAAAAAACGTTTCAGCGCTGATGTGACATTAAGCAAACAACAACGAATAAGAAAGACCATGACCGCAACCTACCTCCCAGAGTTTCTGTATGATGTAATGCATGAATGAAGGCAGACCGGGTGGATTAGCATTCAGTTCCACCATCATTGTAAGCAGCTTAAAGAAAGGCTGACTCTGCAATACAATAACGATCAGAAAAATTAATCATTATCCGGTAAATAGAGAGATTTTAATTAATCTCAATACATTACAAAATATATTTCAATACAATAGCAAACAAATGAAGAGTATAAAAAAGTAATCGTAACTTCATAATTAACCAATATAATGACCCTAACCGTAATTCTTTTATAATAGTTATATTATTTTATAAAAACCAGTAAGTTTGTGTCCACTTGCGCATAAATACTCAATTGCTGCGCCTTTAGCGATACGCCTAATCTTGCGAGCATATATGAGACATCACTACCTAGGGCTTATTTTAAACTCAATTTCTTAAATTACGAAATTGAGTTAAACTTAACGTTTAACTCAATTTCGTCAGTTTATGATTATAACTTTCCACAAAGAAGAGTTAGACACAAATAAGCTCTGAAATAAAGTCTGAAATAAAATCTGAAATAAAGTTTACAATAAAGTCTCAAATAAAGTCTGAAATAGAATCTGAAATAAATTCTCAGATAAATTCTCAGATAAAGTCTCAAACTCTCAAATAAAGTCTAAAATAAAATAAAGTCTCAAACTCACATCACTGCCAAGACGAGCGATAGAACTGAAGACCATTTGTACTATCTACAAGAACATAAACAAGATTGTTACGATACAGTCATCTGTAATCAATTGATCAATCGATAAATCAATCAATAAATTGGCTTAAAAATCACTGTTTTATTCTTAAAGAAAGTTTACACTTTATTTTACACTTTTAATTACTTCCAAAGGCACTTTTAAATTTTTAAAATATTTAACATTTAAACAACCGAATTTTTATTCGCAATATTTATTCAAATTATTAACATTCTGTAATTATATAAACATTATTACTTTTAAGTAATATTGTAATATTACTCAACGAGTAATTATTACATTATAACTCATTGGCTGGCTCGTTGAATGGCTGGCTGGCTAACTGGCTGGTTGGCTGGCAGCCAGGCTTGCAAGCAGGCAATCAGGCAGGCAGGCAGGTTTGCAGGCATGCTGGCAAGCTGGCTGGCTCATTGGCTGGCTTGTTGGTTGGCTATTGCTTTTATTATGGCATTATATGGTTTAGTGTCTTATTTCTTATTTGAGTAAACTTACTGAGACGGCGAGACGTTCGTTCCATCGTGAAAGACAAAAGATGAGATTACAAGTTGAGCGTAAATTAATGATGTCTTTGATTTGATGGAAAAGAAAAGGGAAACCCTGCAATATAGATTCCAAAAATATCCAAATTAATATTCAAATTAATATTCAAAATATCGCTGTTTAAATGCGGTAATTCTATTGATCTCGAAATAATGCTAATAATAACAAAACTGCATATTAGTGCAAATTTGGTTAATATTATAGAACACGTCGTGTTATTATTGCAAAATAGGTCGTGTTAATATTGTGAAATACATTGTGAAAATATTTGATAATTCACTTCAGTATTATAAAATAAAACATATCGTGTCATTGATGTCAAATGGATCGCTTCATTAATTACCGTGTGCAACCACAGAGACACAATACAAACAAAACAAAATATCATAACCTCACGTTAGTGCATCAATCATGAATTGAACTATTATATAATTTTTATTTATCCTAACTCATTTTCTTCTATATACATTTTGTCGTATTAATAATCGAGTTTCCAAATAATATTTTGCCATTAATCTGCCTCTAGCTTCTTTTGCAATTTATCGCCATGCATATACCTTCTTCTCCACAATGCTGCGAGCTATCAATTAAAAAATGCAACTCTGCGAAATCCGAGTTATTTCAAACCTTTCCACCAATGAGAGCGGCTCTATCTCTATCAGACAGATGGAGCTGTTTGTCCTCCCCCCTGGACTTCTCCACTAGGACCGTGATGAGAGCGATCATCTTCTCTAGAGCAACGGGACAGTACTTGTCATCTCCGGTTAGATTGATGACATCATCAACGTCTTTGTCTTCATCCGATAGGTCAATCTGAATGAAAGAAAGGATGCGATAGGTAAGTCTGAATAAAAGAAAGGATACGGTAGGTTAGTCCAAATGAAAGATATGACGCGATAGGCTAAATGAAAGAAATTATTTGATAGATCAATTTAAATAAATGAAATCATCTGATAGCTCAATCTGAATGAAAGAAAAATCTAAGCACAATATTGCAAAAACTATCTAAATAAGATGACGCCAAAATGAGCAAAAGCAGGATTACGCAAAATTCAGTCACATCAGCACATAAACCTCATAGCCTTCCATAAAGAATAAACTACTTAACCACTTTGTAATCGAGAAAACGTTTTGTTTTAAATGCTGAATTTAAGTTCATCGAATCCAACAATCTTCACTTTGTAACCTTTCATTAACTTCACACGCGTTCGGAGAGTTATTATAACTAATTTTAACCTTATGGTTAACTCCGATAGTAAAACATACGTAGTTTTCTTGTTGTTTATGACTCATAAAGAACTGTATCATGATAGAGACGGCGTCTATCTGGAGTAGAAAGAGACTCTCGTTGTCTCCCATACGAGCAAACTCCAACAAGAGACCAAAGTACTCCGACAGATACTTGCACTGGGGGTGAGCATCGTGCTCCAACTATGCAGAATAATCGCGCAAAACTTTTCAATAACTTTGCATCTTCAAGCTTACATAAGAAGTTTCTTGTTAAATTTAAGTTGTATACAACAATAATGAATTTACAACAGTAGAAACCGCGTTAAAGATGCTAAACTGTAAAAAACTTCACACTGATTATGAAAGAATAAAAACAATGCTAATGCAATGCTAAAAAGAGATGCAAAACTAACTTTAAGCTTTAACAAAGGGAGTAATAAATTTTATGATAAAATATATAATACTATTAAATTTTGATGCATCAAAAATAGCAAATTACACCAATATTACAATTTACCTTAATATTGATTTAAAGAAAATATATATTTAAAAAAATACAACAAATTATACGCATGAGTGAAAACTGACAATGGCTAGCATTCGTTTGATGAAACGCGTCACGCATGACTTGGCTCCGATCTGTAACATGTTGACATCAACATCTTCTTCTTCATCATCGTCATCGTCACTGCAGCGCAAACATTAAACGTCATTAAATACATAAACTAAACACAAAATGCAAGTGGCGGAATAAAAATGTCACTATATAATATTGATACCCAGACAAAATGACTCCGAATACATTAACCCAACAAAATAACCCTGTCAATTCACTGAACCCTAACCTTAGAATTCACCCAAACTTCAATCCTAACCCTAACCCGTATTCTTACCCAAATCCTAACCCTAAAAATTAATAGTCTGAGCCGTTTTGACAAGTCACAAAGAAAATAAAACATACATGTTAATTATAAATAAGAGCTCGAAAATAAATAATAATTGAGAATATTAAAAGTTAATAGATGACAGTATTATCATTTCAAGTTTAAATTTTCTCTAGCAGTAAAATAAATTGATTTCAAATGACAGTAAAACGATCCATTTATCTGATAACCCACCTATCCGATGATGGATGCTGGTACCACTTGGTATGCAACGGTTTTAGCTGATTTATCACATGTATCACCAACCGCTGAAACATCTACACAAACAATATAATTCTTTTCTAACTCTCTCTCCGCTCTCTCTTTCTCACAGACCTACTCGATTTTGCTCCGTTGTAATATCATTTTTCGGCGAAACTGAGCTTTTCAATTGAACTTTAACATTAAAAGCAAATCTTAAACTTTAGAAATTACAAAAAATAAAATACGATCAGTTTTGGTAGATTCTATTAGTTATAAGGCATTAGAAGTTCTCAGAATACAGCATAAGTTTCAGTGTGAAATTAGAAAAAAAATAGTACATGGTAATGCAATTAATATCAATACAAAATCTATCGTAAAAAGTTCTTTTATCTACTATAAATCAAAATTAGATATTCGAACCTGTCTGACAGTCTGATTAGGACATTTAATTAATAACTGTTGAGGCCACCAATCATCTTCAGCCATGGCGTCTAAAAACCACTGGAAATACACGAATAAACGTATAAATTAACATTAATTTGCATATATAATCCATAAAAAATAGCAAGAACTTTGAAAAGTAATCAAATTCAAATTGAAACATCAAATTGTTTCATTAAAGCCGTGTTCCCAATTTAGATATCGCAATTTACTCTTCCATACCTCACAGCAACGACTGTCAGTGTTGAAAAGTTTAGTAGCTAACTCTATCCACTGCAATGTTGTAGGCTAAAACAACAATGCAACACAAAAAAGAATAAACAGCAATGTAACAGAAACAAAGCTAAACAGAAACAATACTAACAAGGATAACCGGCAACAATATAAACAAAGCTAAACGGGAACACCATAAACAGCAACAACAATTTTATAGCTAATTTAACTACATTATAAATAAGATATTTTTGCAGCATGAAAATTCTGTAAACATACATTTATTTAATAAATAAATAAATTTAAATAAATAAATGAAAATAAATATTTATGTAGAACAAATATGAAAGAGATACCTTTTCCTTAGCATGCAGTAAAGTCTCTAGAATGAACGATGCGCTCAATTGAGCAGCCATCAGAGAGACCCTTTGCTCGGGATCATTACGAGGCAAAGTTGGAGGAACACAACTACAGATCTGCCACATGAATCTGAATAATAAAAAGCAAAAATCAACTAATTTTAAATTAGTGTTAAATTAAAAAACGGTGTTAAACATGAACTAAATTAAAGCGATTTACGGCAATGAACGGAATCTGAACAAAATACAACAATTTGCTTTTTTGAAGAGATACTAATCAGCATCTGAGCAAAATCTCTAAGACTGTAAATTTCTTAAAAATCTTCGAATTCGTAAAATTTAACATCTGTTTAACGGTCAAAGGACGATGCTCAAAACAAATGAAATTCTCAACATTTACCACAGATTTATCACAGAGATATGTAACTTTATCAAATAGAAAAGAATAACAATTTGAAAATAAATAGAAACGTACGAAAAGTACGTGTGTTCAAAGATGTTTTTGTCCTGAAGGAATTGCATGTTATCTTGCCAAATCCACTGCAAAATAATATATATTAAAATATTAAATATATCACTCTAAAAAATCATATTTAATAAAATGTATCATTAGTATCGACGATTAATATAATTACATATAAACTGCTCAACGAATAAAAACAGTACAAGCATGATAGGCTTTTGAATATTAACTTAGAAAACTAGAACTTCATCCAACAAATATGATATCGAAGACAATCCTGAATATAGCAAATGAATGACACACAAAAAGAATGATATACAAACAGACAGACAGACAGACAAGATGACAGATAAACAAACAAACAGACAGTCAAAATAAGATAAAAACAAACAGACATAATCATATACAAACACACAAACAAACAAACAGACAGACAGACTCTCACATCAGCCAGATCTGGAGACAGATCTATTTTGATCCTCTGCTGTTCATCGTCATCCTGATCACAAGATGGCCGCCCACAGACAGAAGACAGTCCCACGGTTGCCATGGTATCTGTTGAACATTCCTGCTGCGATGTCATACTGCCCGGGGGATCAAAGGTCGATGACCTGTCCATCATAGGGGTCACGCGCTCGTAGAAAAGCATATACGCGCTATTTGTCTGCATTATACAATGTATAGAATATGTATTTGAAATTATAGTTAAATTAATTCTGTTAGTTTAATGTCTGGATTACCGTATTATATGAATGATGTCTCTGAAACGTCAAATAAAAGTTTAAAATATACGACAAAATAAAATTTTGAGTTTATAATTAGACAAAATAACAGATAAGAAAGATCATAAAAAATAGTTCTATCAATCATTGTAAAGTTTACATTTAAAAATTCTAAAAGAAAAGTAAGCAAACTTCAAACCTTTTCAAATGAAAAGTCCATAAACTTATCTGTTACAGAATCGTACGTTTTACTCTGAAACGCGATAAAACAGATATTAAATAAACACAACGCAATTGCTTGACAAAAACACAATGATAGGATTTGCGGCATTGTGAAAATTATCTCTTGCTGAAATCTATTTAGTTTCATTTTTACAAAATAAAATTTCATAATTACATAATAAAAAATCAAATTACATAAATTACAAAATATATAGTTGCAAATAATTTATAAATATTTGGCGTATCTAGTTTTCTCTTTGTATCTAACTTACCGTCATCTCGCCACCGAAGCACTCTGATGGCAGTTGAGCGCTATCAAATTGTTTCACTTCAGCGTCGTTAAACAAATACCTAGCACATAAAACCAGAATGGAAACACAATGTAGATGAGAAAGTATAAGTCTTCACTTAATTACAATATAGTATATGGCAGCGGTTCTCAACCTTTGGTCCGCGGACCACTGGTGGTCCGCGATCATCTACCTGGTGGTCCGCAACCAAAGCCTAAAATTTATATAGTCTTTATTTCAAACCATGCAAAACAGCAGAATTTCGATAGTTTTTTAACAATTTTTACTTCAATTGCTACATTAAAGCATAACAGAACATTATACAATTATAATGTCCCATTAAAAGTATAAATTTATAGGGTCACACATAATAAGAAATTATAGCGGATATTAAATCCGCACAGCACATATACAATATTAAAATTTCTAAGTACAAACCCATTCAACGTTTTTACATTTTATTACGTAAAATGAACAAACTAAAAATTACTATTTCGAGAACAGTTTATCACGTTAATGAGCTATAAGTTACCATTTATCCTGATTATTGATATCTTGTTTGTTTGTGCGCTCTTTGATAAAGCTGTAGTAATGTCCCCCATCAGCCGTCCCAGTGTGCACTGTTACTCCGATCAGATCATACTCATAGGAACTGTTGTCCCCGGCACTCGATGACTGCCTCGATTCACTTGTGACATCGTCATTATCGTCACCACCCTTCTCTCCATCAACTGCTGTAAGTGCGGAAAAGAAATCTTATAAAACTAAGCATCGTTTATTAATGACGTAAGAATATACCGAACAAACATCTGATTAAATAAAATCACTGTAGCAAAGTAAACTTTACTCAGAGAAGTGAAATGTACTTGAAAACCAAAACAATTCTATACTTAAATATTCATAATTATTTAAATACATAAAAATTAAATATTAGGAGTCATTTAAGCTTTAAGCTTTTCACAATAAAACAACAATTCGTATAAGAATATAATCGTAGCAGCATTTTGAATTTAATGAGTAATGCTTTCAGAATAGCAAAAAAACTTTAAAATAATAACCAACAAAAGCCTTTTCATTCTTCAACAAAAACACATTTCCTATTAATTTTGTAAAAAATGATTGAAGTCAAAAGTAGACTGCTTTACCTTGCAGACGATCGCATTGAATGAGATTCTGTTCCATGTAAGGTGACATGTCCAGACGGAAAGGAAAAGAGAAGTGTGTGTTGATCTTCTCTTTCATCATCGTCACCATATTAAACGTGTATCGCATTGTGTTGAAGCATAGAATAGTTGGCAGACGTTTGAAACATGCCCTGTGTTGACACAATATATAATCACTATGCAACAAACTATTATATTTATAAGCAATATACACTATGACTAAATAATACAAAACATTAATTTTGATAATTGATCATAACTTAGTCAATGAATGAAAAGCTTAAGGTTAAGCTTAACATCTGGATTACAGTATTATATGAATGATTTCGAATTTATCTGCCAATTTAAGCACCTTATTAAAGAGTGCAGCTAGTTAGTGAAAATAATGAGCTATCTGGGATTCAAACCCGGACCTAAATATTTCAAATCCAATGCTCTAACTATTTCTCTAACGCGTCTTGACTATGATGACCGTGTAATTAATATCATCAATAATGCAATCGTAATCGCGACTTTTTAAACTGAATAACAACAATGAAGTGAAAACATTAAATACGCACCGTTTCTCAGCTCGTACTTTGCGTTGACACTTAGAGCAAGTATACATATTGTCCCCCTCTAGCTGATCTTTGACTGTCACCTCGTCTAGTGATTCCTACAAACAGGAATTAGAAATAATACCAAATCCCTCCAACCCACCTCCTCTTCCACCCCCCTAAAATGGCATACAATAATTTTTATTTCATTTCATATGGCATATGTAGATATTACGTTTTCATGCTAACAATATATTATATTGTGTCTTCGTAACGATTTTAAAACAATTGATGATTTTTAAAATAAAAACCAATCGCTGATTTGACCCAATGATTCAATGTTGTTTTCAAAGAAAAAATTAAAATAAGATGCACGACAATAAGATGGCAATTATGACGAGTGCAATGCCAACGTACGTAGAGATTTTTCATATCAGCCACTTGACAGCGCACTGTGTAGAATTCTTCTTTAGTTCTACTCACATGGGAGCAATCCTAAAAAATATTACAGTTAAAATCTGTAATATAATATTTTACGATCAATGTCCCAAAAGTAGCAACCAATTTAAAAGTCTTATTAGAAGTTACGTTTAATGTCATGGATTACCGTATTATAACAATGTCTCCGCCTAGTTGTTAATTTAAGCACCTTACTAAAGGCTGCGGCAAGTTAGAGAAATGTGAACTTTCTGAGATTCGAACCTGGAACTGTCGTGTCTAAGTCTAGTGCTCTAACCACTTTTCCACCTATATTAAAAGCCACGACTAAAATAACACATTCACTCAGTGAAACCGCAACAAGAATAGATATAATCTGTGAGTATTACAATAGATAAAATATCTCATTACTTCTTATTAATTTAATACAAATTATATGAATAAAAAATGAATAATAATATTAAAATCAACATCTAAGAACATAAAACACCTACCAGAGACACTACATTATTTGTGAGCACTCCACCAAATAGATCTTTAACCAGATGTTTCTAAACAGAAAAAAATTAAATTTAAGTCTATCACGAGCAACCTCATCCTAGGACATTACTAAATGAAGAGCACTTTGATCAGTTACAAATGACAATAAACCGTAAAAACTTTCAGTTTTTCATTAGTAAAATAATTTAAAGTAAATAGTTTATTAATAATAAATTATCATACGCTAAATTCTATCCAGAATAAACAAGTAGTGGTATTGTTAAAAATACTACGCTAGTATCATAATACACATGACCAAAATAAATACAGACACACGAAAATGATAATATATATACGACCAAAATCAAGACTAATTATTCATGATCAGCTTAAAAAACGAAAACTTACTCCAGCTTATATTTCTGTGTAAATAATCACCACATATTTTATCGACAGAACAAAAACAGTTAAAGACAGTTTAAATAAGAGTTCAAACAAGTATTGCGAATAAAAATTAATGTGTAAATCGTTTACAATACCTAGCAAATAACAACAACTACTACTTACAAGTTCAGGACTCATTTCTTCAAGCTTTGTGATAAGATCGGTGAAAAACTCTGTCATATCTTTCTGTTCTCCTGTATTCAACGGTTGATGGTCCATAGTGTAAACCCTACAGAAGCTACGTGGGTTGTACGCTTTGCGTTCACTTTCCATCAAATAGGCGAACATTCGTTTTAGCTCAATCAGAGTATCCTCATGGTGAGTGTCAACTGAGAACTGTTTAATAAATATAAGCATAAAAGATTGTTTTGTTTGCTTTATTTTAAGATAAAATCAGATGAAAAGAAAAGAGGCTAATACGCTAAAAGCAATGAATAAATTGTATAATGTCTAGATTTAAAAAGTACAAGATTGAGAAAATTGTAAATACTATAACTTGATTCGCAGATATCAAGTGAAGAGCGCATTTTAATGTTATCTATTAAATACATTACTTCTATGAACTGCTAAAATACAAGAAGTACTTCTTTCAAAACTATTCAAGCAGACATATACACTATGCGCTGATACATAAAACATTCGAAGGTACATTCTAGATTCATATCATTCAGAATTAACTATCAATACAAGCAATATATTTGATTTTTAATTTATTTATTTAAAACTACAACCATCGACGTAATTACAAATACAATGGCGCTTGAAGAAGTTTAAAGCAAAACAGAAAGATCAAAGGAGCTCATGATTAATGTCAAATACATGTTCCCCCTATTGTATACAAGTACGTAACCTCAAATGTAGTTTATATTTTTTGGCGGAATTTTATATTGCCTTGAAAATTCTAAAGGAAGCTTATTTATTAGATGTGTTACGTAATAAAATTAATAAATTCCAAGCTTTCTATTCAACAGCTTTCATCTTTCGAAATCGTATATCAATGTCACACAGATTTTACCTTGGCTTCCAGAATGCATTTCCTGGCCTCCGGTATCATATAGAGATGCTGCATGCTGGTGGCCATGTAGCAAGTTGCGCCGAGGTTTGTTAGACCGACGTACCCACACCGAGCCCTTTCTTCGTCGTGGGGCCAATTGTCCCACGAATATGGCATGTGGGATTCTGTGTAGCAACGTACAATAATCAAAAAATCATACAAATATTTCAAGAGAATAAACCTATAAAACATGCTCCACAATTTAATGTATAAAACTTTTAAGTTTAAACAACAAATCTCCATAAATTTGTAGAAAGAAAACAATATTATGAAGTACAAACATCTAGATACAACGCTGAATATCATAAACTTAATTAATTATTATAACTTAGTTTAATTTATTAACATTAATGTCATTTTAAGGGCTTAATCTACAGTTTAACATTAATGTATTCGGGGTCAATTTATTGGTGTACCATTAATCGCATAATTAAAAAATGTATAAGAACAAACCCCTATGGTGTTGACGCATAACGTTCGCATGCAGTAATGCGTAGTTATCGACGCATCCGCGCACAAGTTCAACTAGCACATCGAATGCGGCCGATCTAGCATTCTGAGACTTGCATTTGGGCAACCAACGTTGCTTGGGGCAAGGAAGCGCAAACAGGCACTCAAATACTTCCAGTAACAGAGACTGCAGTGAGCGAAAACATTTATTCATTCAAAACTTACAATCGAATTCTTTACAAATAAAATACAACATTATTCATTCAACATTATACAATCTACAAAATGTACTATAATATAGTATGTAATATTGTATAAAAATTATGTAATATAATATATATAACTATGTAATATACTATTTTATAACGTATTGCAAACTGAATTCAAAGAAATCAAGCGATGTCATCATCTAATTACATGATGTCGTTATCAAATTATATGATGTAATCATCTATTATTATGACATAATCATCTATTTACGTGATGTAATCATCTATTTATATGATTTTATCATCTAACTATATGATGTCATCATCTAATTATATGATGTCATCATCAACATCATCAACAAAATAAATTCACATCTAAATTCATTTCTACCTGTCCTTGAGAAGAAGACTTAAAAGGAGGATCGTGTTTCAGCACAGAAATACAGAGACACAGAAATCCAACGAGAGTCTCATCCTCTGTCATCTGATGGAGCTTCTCATAGTACCCCCTCGTGGCAATACATCGAGCTACGCGTACAGCCAAAGCATTCAGGTCCAACAAGCTACCATCCTATACAGAAAATACAATCAGCGACGCATTTTTATTACCACACTTTTATTAGCTTCATCTGTTTGTTTGTTTGTTTATTTGTTTGTTTGTTTGTATGTATGTATGTATGTATAGTTCAAATCTTGTAATCGATATTTAGCCAACTTCCCATTGACCCATTGACTTGAAAATTTGTACACAAGCCACATTTTTATCACAATACACGAATCAATTAACAGATCTCATAATTGTTCAATTAGTATATCTCGATTAATTAATTTCATTAATCAATTAATTTAAAATTTATACGTTTTAGTGTGATATATAAAAAAATATTTTTAAAAAACGCAGCTTATTTCTTTATTTAACTTAAAATTACGACTTAATATCTGTTGTCTTTATACTTTCACATTTAGATTGAAGTCGATGTGTATTACTGCCACAAAAAATAATATTAAATGATGCAGCATGATATTGAATAGAAAAAAACCACCACAAGCACCCCAAGATAAAACCAACATTTTGTCAACCCTAACCCTAACCTGTATCCTTAAAATAATCCTAACACTACCCGTAACCCAAATAAAAACCAAAGCCGATAGACCAAATTTAAAAAAACGTAGTGTCGTGGACCAAAAGTCTGTACATGATTTATCGTGACACCGCATTATGATATCGCGATATATAAGATTTTTATTATCAAGAACATACCATAAAATCATAAAATTTAGCAAACAATAAGAATACCTGTTCCCAACTAGCGACAGCATCCTCCTTGCTGATATTATCAACCAGATGACGAATGAGCCAGAAGTAATCGCTACAACCCGGACCATGGGCCTCTTTCTCTTCATGGTTCTATAACAATAACAACATAATAATATAGCAAACACAAGATGCTTTACTAAATTATACTTGTTGTATAGTATAATAAAAGTAATGTTACTTTTACTTTTATATAAAAAGCATTTTTACTGACAAACAATGATAAAATTATTAGTATAAATATTTCAATCATCACAAAGACGTGATGTTTTGAACTGATGTCGCAGAAACCCAACTACAAGTTGTGAAGTGTTCACAACTTGTCAACACATCATTCTGTCTATTAAATATCTTTCTTTGAGATTAGATAAATGATAGGTTTCTAGTTCATATCTGATACATTAATACGATGTAGTATAGTTTACTCACAAAAAACAGAAAAATATAAAAAAAAATTAAAATTACAGAAAATAATTCAAATCACCACCGCTTAATAATATGTTAATATGTTTTAGACAAATTTAAAAATTAACAAATATCAAATCGATTTTATATTATAAAGATTCAACCGCATCTCAACATTAACTTTAAAAGAAGCAAAAAAAGAGAATAATAATTAACCTGTTTTTTGATGACTTCCATTGCGTGGGCATCATCCAGACTGACCAGAAGTCCAGAAAGAACAGGAACAAGATATTTATACCCAGTCAGTCCATCCTCTGTCTTACCCAGACACAGGCGGTAGAGTCCCTGACATGTTTCCTGGCGAACCTTCGGCTATTTGGTAAATGAAACATCAAAATCAAAAACTGAACCAGTAAATCCAAACATCAAATCCTAATCAAAAACACAAGGTTCAATTAGACCTAATTAAAGGGTGCAAAAGCTGCACCCTTAGTAATTACTTTAAATTAAGATCTACATCTGAGACATCATATAATACGACAATCAACATTTAAACTTAACTTGCTGCACCCTTTAATAACCACTTTAAATTAACACCTAAGTCTGACACATCGTATAACACGACAATCCATGACATTAAACTTAACATGCTGCACCTTTTAATACGATGCTTAAATTAACATCTACATCCGACACAATCCACAACCCTAACCCTAACCCAACCTATATCTCACCTCTGGAGCTTCCAGTGTCAGACGACTCAACCAAGGCGAGAAGTTGCCCATCCCACAGATAGCGCTATGAGCCTCGTCACACGTGTACGCAATCGACACGAGCAGCGACAGCGCGTAATGTATCACCTCGACGTGGCCCCATGACGTCAGCGGCCACTGGGTCAAATCACGACGCGGTAGCGCGGCTTCGTTCGTTATATTTATGAGCATCGTTACCACTGTTTCAACATCCATCATAGATAGGATGGTCTGGGTGAAAATTGACAGTGTTTTAACGAAAATAAAAAAGATTGTAAGTTTAAAAAAGACAAGTTAAATAAACATGTTTAAGATGTTTAAGGGAGAGAGTGGGGGGTATGGATTTGTTAGGTTGGAAAAAAATCCAAATCCGGAATTAAAAGACTGAGATTAAAAAAATCTCTGATTCGAGTCAGTCACTATCTCAAAATAATCGCAGATTTTTTTAAGTTTTTTTTTCTTGAAAGTTTAACGTCCATATGTATGACGCTTAATTCAAGAGCTACATCTTTGATGTCATATTATAGAGTACTGCGTAATATCCTGAAAGTTAAGTTAAACGTTAGACAGTTAAATTTGTACTTTTCTTTTTATAAATGAAACTTGCAGAATAATCTAATCCAAGTACTCTTTATTAAATCAATGGTTTATGCCAATCGGGTGCCATTCTTCTTTAAATGCACTTATTTTAAATCATTTTATTTCTAAATTTATTAAAATTAAACACAAAAATTAATCATCTAGCCGAAAGAAAAAAAGATTAATAATCTTCTCATCTTTCAACGTGAGACAAAAAATTTTTTTTTTTTACCTGATTCAATTTTATCACCACGACTTTTTCCTGCACCTTCTGTTTCCTCAATCTTTTAGCCGGACTCTCCTGGGTCTCCGCGGGGTCATCCGCAGTCCCCGACCCTTGACTTGACCCGGTTACAGAGGCACTGATTGGTCCGGTAGCGCAAGCCTGTTGAGTGACCTGTTCGGACTTAGCGTCGAATTGTATGGACGCAAACTGACTGACAAGACGAAGTAGGTAGGCTAGACAGTCCTGGAGCCACTGGGGTACAATGAGATATGGGACATCTTATAGTAAGACATCTTATTAGGTTACGTTTAACATCTGGATTACAGTATTATATGAACAATGTCTCAGACGTAGCTGTCAATTTAAGCGTCTTACTAAAGGATGCAGCGAGTTAGAGAAATAGTGAGATATCTAGGATTCGAACCTGGACATGTCACTTCCGAGTTCAGTGCTCTAACCACTTCTCTAATGAGACTTATAATAAAAGATCTTATAAAAAAATCTTATAATCTGATTACAAAAGGTATAACACATCTTATAATATAATTGACTAATTTAAAGTAATGAAATTTTAACAAGTGCAAAATTGTACAATCAAGCAGCCAATAGCAAATGAGCATTGCAATATTTACGTTATCAGATGCACAAACTGTACAGGCAAACAACCAATCACAACAAAGCACTACTAAATTTACATTATTCAACATAACACTTTATTTTGCCAAGCCAATATTGACAAAATTAATGAATTCCACAACATCCTGATCACGCAGAGTAAATCTAATTACTCAATCAATAAAATCATATCATTTAATTATATATAAATTGTTACTTTAACTAATCATTTTAACTAATTACCTCATTCCAATGATCGCCATCTTTAGTCTGTAATCTGCCAGACAAGAAGATACTGAATAGATGCTTTAGACCACCACATTGTATGAACTGAAATATTAAACAACGCAATCAAAACGGTAATATTTTATTTTAATCGCGCAAATGTTGAACGTAATAATGACTCCTTTATTGTTAAGTTGATTATTTGCATCGCTGCAAATTTAGCAGTTGTTTATATGTATTTACATAATATCATATTTTATATATATGTGTTCATTAAACAAATGAACACAATATATACATATAAAACATGATACCGTGCAATGTATAAAAATATATAAATAAAAAAGAAATTCCTTTTAACTATTAATATAGTTTAATTTTAAAAAATGAACTATATTGATAGATCATTAAAAGCGCTCTTAGCACACTGATCTATAGGATCAGACGTGTTCCAAATATTACAGCAGCTTGAATTATTGCTTAATCATCTAAGGATATTTAAATTAAATATTCCCACCTTTCTACTCCAAATCTCTTCTGGCTGGAAATCACCGGCAGCTTCCGGCTCGAGACAAGTCGTCTGTGAACTGTTACTTGAACGTAACTACAAATAAGAAACAAAAAACAAACAAACATTGGAAAGATACAAATAAGACACAAAGAGCATTAAAATTTAAATGTAAAACCACATTTATAATAAATTCATCCTTTCTACAATGTTTACTAGTGAACGTTTTATAAATAAAAGTTTCACAGTAAAACTATTCTACACCGATTGTTTGCTAATGAACTTATAATGAAAGTCATTTTGTATTTCATTACAGTCGAAAACCTGTGGGTTGATAGTAATATAATTTAATGCACAACATTGTGTTTAACATTTCTCATTAGACTTTCGAGAAGCAATTTGTAATATGTCACAATGTGTTCTTTCCATAATTTTTTAAATTATATTTTATTCTAAATCCGCAACTGTAATGACCAAATTAACTAGCAATTTTATTAACTCAAAACAATTTCACGCTAAACTTAACCCTAAATTAATAAATCTAAACTCACGAGATAGGAAACTCTTCTATATTTAGACGGACGCGACAATGTTTCTACGATCTGTAGCGAGTACATGAGTTTATGAGGGTTGTGTGGGTCCAAAAGTTTCTCCCATGTGACTGCCTCACTCGCCTCACCCTCATCCACCCCACTGATCACCCCACACGACTTATTCTGAGAGTAAAAATGATATAATTTCAATCCCTTTCAATTTTTGTTTTTTTACAGCTGTATAATTTTCTATTCAAAATATCAATGTAATTTGACACAATAAAAGGTATAAAAAAATAATAATGTATATATAAAAACAAAAAATTAACAGTTTGAACAAGCATGGAAAATCTCTTTCGTTGACTAATGAAACTTATTCCTTTGATAGCTTAATGACAAACCAATATAAGCATTTATTTAAATAGTATACAAAACAGTATAATAATTATTTAAAAAAATAATTATTCAACATAATCAATCAATTTGAATATCGATATATGAAACCAAAATACATCTTAATAAAAAAATTATACACAATAAGCAGTAATACTTGATAATTTCTCAATGTTTTACTTTACAAGAAACAGTCTGTATATTGCAAAACACGCTGAATTTTATAGCAACTTTAACAAAATTTAATTTAAAACTCCTAAAAGCATTATGATCCAACGTGTTAAATTATATTGTTCAAATTTTAACTCAGTTATTCGCAATAATGATAGCGAAAGAAAAAAACAAAATTCAAATTATACATTAAATATTCTTCGTATAAGCTACACACTCACACAACTACATTTACTCTAATCAATCAGCTATTCTGCTTGTAAAACACACACTAAAACAACTACTTTTACTCTAACCAATCAGCCAAACTTCCCACAAAACCAACAATTGTAACATCTAACATTAGACGCGGAAGGCTCTACCTGATCAACAATGTTCCTAAAGCCTTCCTGTATTTGTGGATTAGTTGGTAGAAGCATCAGAAGATCCCAGACTTTACGCGAGAGAACACGAGCCCTCGTCTGCAAACTGTGCAACTCTTGACGATCCTATATATACCGAAAAAGCCTGAGTGCTGGTATTTAATAATTATTTCAATCAAAGATGCAAACTCATACTGTCAAGATACTGTCAAGGCTTGTTAGAGAAGTGGTTAGCGTACTGGACTCGGACACGACAGGTCCAGGTTCGATATCGAATCTCAGAAAGCTCACCCATTCTCTAACATGCTGCACCCTTTAGTAAGACACTTAAATTGACAGCTATGTCTGAGACATCGTTATGATACGGTAATCCACAACATTAAACTTAACTTAACTATAACTCACCTGTATAAATGAAATGAATAGGTAACAATTGAGAAGACATCAATTAACTTAGCTGTAGAAATGAACTTGACAGGTAACGAAAAATAATTAAATAAATTAAACTAGATAACAAAGGAAAAGACATCAATCCCTGACTTGTATAAAGTAAAATATAAATTAATTAAATAAAAAATAACCGAGAACTCAATCTGTATAAACTAAATTAAAAAGTAACAAAAGACCAACATCAATCAACAATACCCCGACAAAACGACCCCGAATACATTATCTCAACAAAACAATGCCGGAAATTCATTTAATAATCCTAACCCTCGACAATTCAAAACTTAACCCTTACCCTAACCCTAATCCAAACCTAAGCCTAAATTCAATCCAAACCCTAACTTCAATCTTAACCCAAACTTAAATCCCAACCCTATATCCAATCCTAACCCTAAAAATTAAAAGTCGAGGCCAATTTGTCGAGGCCATTTTGTCGGGGAGTCGAGGTCGATTTATCGAGCCCGTTTTGACTGGTCCCATCAATCAACTCACCGTGGGCCCGCCCGCACAGCTGCCTCCAGCACTGCTGGGACTGAAGCTACTCAGCTGCTGCAGCAAGCTAAACAAGCAGCCAAAATGAGGCTCTTTGATTAGCAGCATCATTGGCAGCTTGTTACGCGGTGGAGGAGGGAGGGTAGAGGGGGCCATCAAGCCATCGGTCTTACGGGGGACTGAACGGTTGACGCTTTGTGACACGTACACCATCTGGTGAATGAGAATGAAAAAAATTTAAAAAATTTAAATATTTCTGTTTAAAAAATTTAATTTAATCAACAAATAACAATATTTTCTAGTTAAATATCTTCTAAAAACACAGACATCGTCATGGCTTGTAAGAGAAGTTATTAGTTTTCAAATCTCGAATAGCTCACTATTTCTCTAACTCGCTGCACCCTTTAGTAAGAACTTAAATTGACATATGTCTGAGACATTGTAAATGTAATAAAGCAATTCAGTTATTATCTCAACAATGTAATCCAGACATTAAACGCTACCTAAACAAAATAATAAGACTTTAAACTTAAATTTCAACTTAAACCATCACAAACCTGCATGTCCTTAAATTGCATATCGGCCAAAGTTTTTTCATCAAAATCCGCGCCCAATTCCTGCCCTTGACTGATCATCCTCATCGGTCCGTCCCCCAACATCGTCCCCAATATCGGAGTAAGCACTGACGTCTGTTTATCATTATCGTGCGCGTGCTGACGCTGAACGCACTCCCACCAGCGCGCCACTTCAGCGCGAAGTTCAGCGACGAGATCGCTAGATTGCATCTCTATGATCGTCTGCGAGCGAGAGATAAAAACAATGTTGCGTTTAGTTACGTATATGTTAAATATTGGATAAAAATTAGAAGGTTGAACAATAACGCGTAGTTTTAATTTAAATTTGTCCATCAAAAATGATTGGTACCATTTCAAAGTTATACCCCTTAAAAATAAGGAAATGAAATAATGAATTAAATAGCCCCCACAAAGCTTAGCAATGTATTATACCAACATAGTATAGCAATAACAACAATAACAACAATAACCAACATTTTTTTAACCTTTTAAAAAAATAACCAACAAATATCTTACAAATAAAACAACCAATAAGTACCTTATAAATAAAACAACTGATAAGTACCTTATAAATGATATAACCAATAAGTACCTTATAAATAAAACAACTGATAAGTACCTTATAAATGATATAACCAATAAGTACCTTATAAATGACATAACACAACAAATACTTTATAAATGATATAACCAATAAGTACATTCCAAATAGCATAACCAATACATACTTTACACATAAAAACAAGTACATAACATAACCTTACAAATGCTATAACCAATAAGTACCTTATAAATGCTATAACCAATAAGTACCTTCTCAGCCACAGCTGCCGGTTGTAGCGTGATATGTATGGGAGTGGAATGCTTATCGTGTCTGTTCTTCTCATGACTACTAATCCACGACGAGTCCAGCTGCCACTGACGCAAATGAAAGGCATAACGCTTGCGAAAACTCTCCAAATGATTCGTTAGCAGAATTAGACCGCGTTGGATAATCTGCAGACTGCTGTCAGGATGCTACGTTTAATTATAGCAAGTTAAGTTTAATATCTAGGAAATATTGTAATCATTCTAATATTCAATAATTCAGTCAATGAAATTGATTAGTCAGTCAATTAATCAACCAATCATTCAATTAATCGCTCAGTAATCATTCTAAAATGAAATCATTAATCATTGTATCAAGTCAATCAATTAGTCAACCAATTATATATCTTCATACAAAACAATTAAAAAACCTCAGCAAAGTGTCTTAAAAAAAAAGCAAAACGTACAAAAACCGACGAACTTAAAACGCTCAACCAACTCTCTATAGCCTACCTTATCCAGTTGACTCGATGCCTCAGCCAGACTTCTCATACATTTCTGTACAAACTCCTCCTCCTTCTCCAATGCCCCCCCGCAGCCAATGTAGTGATGATTGAGATGATTGATAGCTGTCAAACTTACGTCAGTGTTTTGTGCACGTAAAGCAATGCCCCATAACTGGTCTATGCCGTAATCCTGTGTACATAAAAGCGATCTTGTTATTAAGATCTTGTCTAATAAAACCAAGATCTCATGACATGAGATCAAGATCAAATGTCATGAGACCATGATCAAGAGAATTTGAATAATATCAAGACCTTGAATTATAAGACCAAGATCTCATGACATGAGATCAAGATCAAATGTCATGAGATCAAAATCAAGACATCATCTGAGACCATAATAAAACCTTGAGTCATGAGAATAACACGGACCAAGACCATAAATCATGACACCATGAAGGTAACCTTGACACAAGAGACCAAATAGAGATGCACAAACAATACAAATCAAGTACGCAACATTTTCTTAAAAACATTCTACTATCTGCACTACTCATATATTGTCCATAAATATTATTCCATAATAACATAAAAAGATTGAACTATGCCTTATATTGAAATTGCAAGTTCTATTCTACCTGCTCAGGTTCAAGCGATGCCTGTCTTGCTAGTTGACATAAATGAGTAAACAGCAGCAGACCCACTGTACTTGTATCTTCAGGTTTAAGCTGTGGCAACTATTACGTAACAAAAAATCAAATGTATAGCATTTTCTAAATGTAACTACACTAAGTATATAAAATTGCGCTGACTGGATTCATGACAATTCTTAACACAAAACCAAGCTTTCTGAAAAAAAAAAAAGGAAAAAGGAATAAATAATAGCTACGTCATAACAACAACTTAATTGGAAAGAGATATCAATAACTGAAACTAATTTTTATTAAATCTATCGAATGCGAAACAAACTCTAAAAATAAGAACCTTTTCGATGAAGATATGCTTAAAAGTTTCAATGACCAAGGAATGCTGATCTTTGTTCTTCGTTTGAGTTAGAAACCATCCGAGGCAATCATCGGAACATAGCGGATCCAAAGCGAGGCAGTTCCATAAAGTATCCACTTGTTCTAAACTTAAATCTGATTAAAAGAAAATCACATAGGGGTCGCACTTTTATTTCTTAAATCATCGATTTTGCAAATTCTAACTTTATAAAGACTAGACTCCATCATTGAAAAAGTTTTAATTTTTTTTGTTTTTTTAAATAATCAATTAAAAAGATTATTCTAAAATTTTTATTATTTATATAAAATTTGGCATTAAATTATTTTAGAAAAGAGATACGATTAAAGAATATAGGAATAAAACGGTAGACTAATGAAAGAATGTACAATAAAAGAACATACGAATAAAAAGAAAATACGAATAAAAGAATATAAGAATGCTCACGAAAATGATCAGGAGATCCGCTATTAGAAAATAAGCAAGTAAGAAAAGTAAGACGAGCTTGTATTTCTTCCTTGTAATTCCACCTGGTAAGAAATTAACAGTTATTTTCTTTATGCAATGTATAGGTTTATACAAAAACTACACAAAAATTTACATGAAACAAAGAGTGTATCAATGAAATGATTAGTGTGGCTGAATATTAAACAGATGATGTAAAATTTCTAGACTTTAACGCAAAAATGAATTGGTAGATATAATCAATTCTATTTAAATATTTTAAATAATACAATAATTTTAAATTTAAACACTACAGTCATGTATTGTCATTTAATTATCCAAAAAATTACAAAAATTGTACAAATTCTTGGTTCTCACGATTTTATAGCTTTAATATTTTTATGCCATATATCAAGCACAAAAGACTACAGACTTTTGGTTTAAAATACTACGTCTCATGACATTTAGTCTATTATAACATGTAGGTTAGAATTAGGGCTAGGGTTACACTTGAGAGTGAAAGGATTAGGTAAGAAGTGACGGTATAAATCAGGGTTAGAACTAGAGTAAGGGTTGATCATATATCAGAAATGTCGGTAGACCAAATGTCGGTAGACCAAATGTTGGTAGACCAAATGTTGGTAGACGTAGTGTCAAAGACCAAAAGTCTGTAGACGAATTGTCGTGGAACCAATGTATGTTCAGTAAGATAATTATTAAAACAGAATAAAAATACATGTGACGATGGACGAACACACAGAGAGAAGATTCCCTGCCTATACAAAAATCAAAGAAATCAAAGTTACATTAACTTGGATTACCATATTATATAAACGATGTCTCGGACATAGCTGTCAATTTAAGCATCTTACTAAAGGACGCAGCTAGTTAGAGAAAATAGTGAGCTATCCGTGATTCGAACCTGGACCTATCAATTTCAAATCCAGCGTTCTAACCGCATCGAATGGGCACGTTATTTAATTGAGATAAGTAGCAAAGACTAAATAAACTCACAAGTTATGAGTAGCTCTAACGCCTTGTCTAAACATACTCGTGTAATATTTGAGATCATTAAAAAAATGATTCATCATTCCAAACTCAGCCTCAGCCCACCTTGGATAGAAGAAAAACGGTCATTATTGTAACTTAAAATAACGGATATAAATACATTATCAATCGCCTTAAATTAACATGTAAATAAAGTTTATTCAAATTGAAAAAGTTACGTTAATATTTAAAATACTGTTGTCAGATGTAGCTGTAAATACAAACATTAACGTTCAGGGTTAGAAATAAAACTACTTTGAAAAGAGACATTGACAATGTGAGCATAATTTGGAATTACGACATGAAACCGAATAAAAGGAAATTAGAACTAGAATAAATAGAATCTTGACCGATTCCAGCGAGTAAAAAAAACTAATTTCAGCAAAACTTCTCAATAAATGTACAAGATTATTACAGCTATTTCATTCGACCACGGTGTCATCAGCTTACAATAGCAATAACCACAAAAATGTAGAAGCATTATGTGATTTAAAATGATTTTAAGAAATGTAAGCTCTCTGGAATATGTCATTAGAGTAAGAATGAGAGATGAAACTTACATGGTAATAGCATGAGGATCCTGCCCAGCTCTTGGCTGATGAAATGAACTGAATATCTTAGACAAAAGTCTAAGAGATATGTACACAGATCTACAAAGAGTACACAATATACTGTAAATATATTTAGTTTATTGACATTAATAAAGGAATGAGTTTCTCTGCCTTAATGTACTTCGATGTATGTTCTGCTCAGTAACACCCCAGTAGTATAATGGACAGCAAGACAGAAACCTAAACTTTGTATTATTCTTATAAAATATCTAAAAACTGCATTTAAATCACTAGTCTTTAATCTAGACTTCCAATGGTGTTGAATAAATTACTATTCAGGGCTATAAAATAAAAGAACTGTAAAGTATATAACTATATTAACTGTAATTTCTCGCAAGCATTAATTACGAACTATTTAATCTCAGTAACCATAAACATTAACAACGATTAAGCAATGTTAAGAATAGCTAGCATCCACAATAGACAAAAAAAATTTAACACTTCTCTCATAAAAAGATAGAAATTTGAACAAATAAACAAAATAAATAACAATATATTTATCAAGCGTGCACATACTGATGACGAGCCAGATTTTCAATGCAAGCTTCTATGAATTTAGTCTTGGTCGTTTTGTCTGAACTGAAGCAAACAAGATTACCTAGAATCTTCTCTGCATCTTGAACAAGGCCTTCCGGTAACTTGCCCTTTTCAAACATCATAAAGAATTTTTGGATTAAATCAGTAATTTTGTTAGTAAAAATGATGATTTCATTGAATGAATATGTAATTAACGAAAAAAACTTGTTATTTAAGGTTTAAATTAACGATTAGTTATGAATAATGTCAATTAAAAGTCCACCTATTATTAAAAGTACATAATTATGACGCTTATGGTTAAAATTATTAAGTAATTTTTCAAGTTGAGTATATAGTCGTATCCCTAGATAAATCGTAGGCTTAGAATAAAATCTAAAACTATCATCAAAGCTATTTTTCATAAAGCAACAGCAATACTAAATATACCGTAAAAAAATCAACTTTACCCAAACTCAGAAACAAACTTATTTGCACCTACAATTCACACAGGAACAGCTCTATACACGCACATTATAAGTGCATCATACACACATATATGCATTCAGCAGACAATAAACATAGAAAATAAAACAAATAACGCACAATATTATGATCTTGAACGAGATCCCAGACCAGTGTATTGCCAGGCTTACAAATGTCGTCAATCTTTATGCCACAAATGTCCATTGGCTTTATAGCCTGACTCTGTAATACTGCGTCCGTCAAACAAAACAAAACGTAATGAATCTCAATATGTTGTAATTAAACTAATCATTAATCTTCACAGCTTGTATCGTAGACAAAAATCTTGAATATCGTGACACATCATAATTTAAACACTATCTAGACCTTACTAATCCTAACAATAACTAGTACTTAGTGATAAATTATCGGGAGCATTTTGTCTTGGCACAGTTTGTCTGGGCTATTTACAATAACCCAGATAAATGACAAAAGTCCGGTACAATTTATCTAGGAATATTTTAACAGAAAATGGTTTAAGAGTAGAGCATAAACATTCACCGAGTTTAATTTCTCATTTACTTGTATCAACATTTAATCATAACAGTACAAACTTTGTTCATATCTCATTTTCATCATAAACTCTGCAAAATATTGTTTAAAAAAATTCAGTATTATTCTGTAACAAGAAATATATTATGTGAATTGTATACTAATTATATTAGTATACAATTCACAAAATGAAAATTACTACAATTCACAAAATCAAAACTACTACAATTCGCAAAATCAAAACTACTACAATTCGCAAAAAGACCACCGCTAACCCTTAGCAAGACTATGCGCCGGATGAAAAACCTGCCCTCCTCCTATACAATCTATATACGGCTGCAACGCTTGCATATGTCGTAAACTGCCCAAATACGAATGCTGGTTAATTCTCTCCAGCTCAGTATCGCTGATACATTCCTCTCCCTCAAAGTCAGACATATTCTTCTGCGACTTGTTACTAAAGTGAGAACTATTACAACTAGCGTCCCCTTCTTCATCCTCAGGACTTAGAATATCTTCTGTTGTCTCATAGCCTCTGATAAATTAGATTACGTTTAATGTCAAGGCTTAATAGAGAAGTGGTTAGAGCACTGGACTCACAAGCAACAGGTCCAGGTTCGAATCCCGGATTGCTCACTGTTTCTCTAACTGGCTGAACCCTTTAGTAAGACGCTTACATTAACAGCTACTCCTGAGACAAAATAGAATACGGTAATCCATGATGATAAATTGAACCCTAATGTTATGGATTACCGTATTAAATGAATGACGTCTCAGACATATCTATCAATTTAAGCGTCATACTAAAGGGTGCAGCAAGTTAAGTTTAAAGTTATGGATTCCCATATATTATATGAATGATGCCTCAGACATAGCTGTATATTTAAGCGTTTTAATAAAAGTACAGTGCATTAAGTTTAAAGTTATGGATTACAGTATTATTGATATTTAAAACAAAATAACATGGCAAGACAAAAAAATAAAAAAACACAGCATTCAGTGAGTTAAATAGTTAATTATTTCAATACAACAATAAAAAAAAATTCAAATTGCTTAAAAATTAAGCAATCCTAACTGTAACACACAGAACCACAATATAACAAAAGCAATATATAAATTAATTTACTATACGCCTTAACCCTGCATTGATAGTAATTCAATTATTATAACTAGTATAACTATCTATTATATACACATCTATTAAACCTAATATTACCATATAAACATTGATTATAACTACCACGAATATGTTCTGCGATCAAAAACTACACTTAAAAAACACAGCTGACAAAGAAAGAGCATGTAAGAAACTGTGCCAAATTACAAAGCTATGAAGTTTTACGACAAATTCAATAGAACGAGCCCAAACCTCGGCAAATGCCTGTGTCCAGCTGAGCCAGACAAACTAACATGCATCTGACTGAGACACCTCTGTATTTCTTCCTTAGACATCGCCTTATGCTCACCGCAGGAATTGAACTCCTGCAACGCCGCTTTACCGGCCACCGCACGCTCTCTCAGCAACAGCTGCTCGCGATCGTTATCATCACACTCTTCGTCATCATCTTCATCATCTTCTTCTTCGTCATCATCGGAACTGGGTGCCTCAAGGTCTCGAATCATGGCGGCTTCATCGCTGGTGTTCAAAGTGTCCTATAATCAAAAATCTACATGTTAAGTCATTACTTTAAATCATGTCAAGTCATCAATTTAAGTCATGTCATGTATTGCTTTCGATAAATAAATATTTCTCTCTATTTAAATAAATTCTGTTTTCCTAAATCGATATATCTTAAATAAAAAAAGTTAAGATACATTTTTAAAATTACCCTTAAAGTGATGGCTTGATCTAACTTAAAGTAATGACTTAACACAACTTAACGAACACATTCCATCCCTACTTACACGATCCATCCCTACTTACATGATCCATCCCTACTTACAGGATTCATCCCAAGTTCGTTCATATCATCACACATCACCCCGGAGCAGTCTTCGTGCGACGTATTCATGTCAGATTCTGCCGAATGACCGCCGGTATGACACTTGACACAGACAGACGAGTCATGACGTAGTCTCACGCTGCCGCCTGACGGAGAACTGCCGACTATGCCGCCGAGTCCGGCTATCACCTTAGTCGAATAAACGACGAGATAGTTAATTTATGAAATAATTTCTAATTCCAATTATTCTGTAATTTACTTACATACTAATAAGCTAGCATATTAAAGTAATTTACATTTACTTTCAATTGACTTCCTAATAATATTACCTAATTAAAAAGGAGAAGCAATTTTTAACAGCAATTGCTCAAAAATAAGAATAGAAACATAAAAGTATTGCAAGTTCAAAAATTTTACAACAAAACTCCACTTTAATTTATTATCTAATAGCGAATAAATAACAGATATTTCAATTACTATTTATAGATTTCAATAACTAATAAATGATATCAATAACTAATCAATAATTTCAATAACTTATCAATGATTTAAATAACTAATCAATGATTTCAAGAACTAATCATTGATTCCAAAAACTAATCAATGATTTCAGGAACTAATCATTGAATTCAAGAACTAATCAATGAATTCAATAACTAATCAATGATTTCAAGAACTAATCATTGATTTCAATAACTAATCAATGATTTCAAGAACTAATCATTGATTTCAATAACTAATCAATGATTTCAAGAACTAGTCATTGATTTCAATAACTAATCAATGATTTCAAGAACTAATCAATGAATTCAATAACTAATCAATGATTTCCATAACTAATCAATGATTTCTAATCAATGATTTCCATAACTAATCAATGATTTCTAATCAATGATTTCAATAACTAATCAATGAATTCAATAACTAAACAAAAATTTCAATAACTAATCATTGATTTCAATTACTCATCGCAGATTTTATTAATCATCACAGATTTTAATAACTAATCATAGATTTAAATGACTAATCACAGATTTCGATTACTAATCATAGATTACAATTATTAATCATTGATTGCAATTACTCATCGTAGATTTAAATTAATAATCACTGACTTCAATTACTAGTCATTTAATCATCACAGATTTAATAACTAATCACAGATTAAAATAATTTATCCATGATTAAATTACCTGTAATCCTGAAATGATCTCTCCTTCTCCCTTCATCGATGATTTAATCTTGTTTTTGTTCTTTCCCCTACCCGACTGATTAACAGTCCGCTTCACCGCATCATCACGATGATGATGATGTCCCCCTTCCCCAACCGACTCGCAACTGCTGCGTCCGGATGACTCGTCCTGTTCTTCATCCTGTTCTTCGTTCTCTTCGTCCTCCTCTTCTCCCTCTTCCTCTTCTTCTTCGTCATCATTGTGGCTCCGTTGTTGTAATTGTTTCGATAAACGGGCGACTTTTAAATGATGCGAAACATCCTCACCTTTTCAAATTGTTTACAAATATATATAATGGTAATAAAAATAAACATATATCATATTCCATCATAAAATTCTAAGCATATTTTAAAAAATTTAAAAGACTACAATCAGTAGAAATATCAATATATCGAAAACAATTGTTTTTATCAAATTCAAAATTTAAAATATAAAACCCAAAAAACACCTTTTCCTGATGAATCTGATCCATCATCCTCTTCACTCGCCACCCTCCTAACATCCCCACTCCTCCCACCCCTCCCTACTCCCCTCCCCCCTCTCATAACCCTCCCCACCCCTCTCTGTCTCATCCCCCGTCCCCCCATCCCACCCACGCTAACCCCTCTACCCCCACCCCCTCCCCTGGCAATCTTCACCCCCCTAATCAGTTTTCTTTTCAACCCAACCGGTGACGTCACCCCCGCTTGTAACCTAATCCCAGCTGGGCGTCGGCCTCGTATTGCCGCGGCCGGAGCTTGCCCCGCATTGACCCCACGTCTCGCCTGTCTCCTGGCCTGGTGTTGATGAACGAGCCGCATCTGGAGAAGCCGAGTTGAAGCAGCTGTATTTGCCGCATTGCCACCTCTGCGTCGGCGAGATAGCTCCGTGACGCGAGCCATTCGTTCAACACTAACGGGCAGACGCGATACAGGGCGCGCTAGTGGATAATTCATTTTAAGGTTTAATGTCAGGATTATGATATTATGAACGATGTCAATGTAAACGTCTTAACAAAGGGTACAGCTAGTTAGAGAAAATAATGAGCTATCTTTGATTCGAACCTGGACATATCAATTGCAAATTCTAGAATTTCTTAAAATAAAATTGTCAGATTTTAAAGTAAAATTGTCAGTTCACAATAAATTCTATCCATAAAACAGAATTTAAAAGCTATAAAAAAAAGAATAAATGCAACAAAAAAGCCAACTCCACAAACCTTGTCTATTACACTGCTCCTGTCCCGCTCCCTCTTCATCCACACTACTTGAATCCTCTTCCTCATCCTCCTCCTCCTCTTCTTCATCATCATCCTCATCATCTTCATCATCATCATCATCGTCGTCCGTATATCCTGACCTATGACCTTCCGTTGAACTAGACTGAGCCCGACGTCGCTGACCCATGACCCCGCCGTGACCTCTAACCCTAGCGCGCCACTTAAACCCGGTACCGCGGAACCTACCGAGTCCTGCGCCGGGTCGATGAGTGATAACCAGGCGCGGTTTCACCTCCCCTTCTTCCATACCGCTACCGCTGCTGACGTCACTGGATTCGGAACGATCCCCGCTACTGCTGAGCCGAGGTCTAGCGTGAAGCTCGCCTGTAGCGTTACGTTATTTGTTATGTATAGCGTAATAGTATTATATGACTATATGAGTACAGACTTTTGCTATAAAACAATATGACTGCAGATATTTGGTCTACTGTAGCCATAAACGTAGTCCTAACCCTAACCCTAAATGTAATCCTAACCCTAACATTAAAGTAGTCATAACCCTAACTGTAACCCTAAATGTAGTTCTTAAAAGTAATCCTAACCCTAGATTTAACATAGTCCTAATCCTAGCACTAACCGTAGTCCTAACCCTAACCCTAAAAGTAGTCCTCACCATAGCACCAGCCATAATCTTCGTCCTAGCCCTAACCTATCGCAAAACCTAACCCTAACAACAACCCTAATATTGTATTATACTATATATCAAATGTATGTAACTTTGTGTTGTACACCAAAAGTCAGCTGACAAGTTCTATTAAAATAAATGCGTTTAAATTTCGAATAATAAAATAAACAAATTTACTACAAGAAATCTCTACGAATAATTATCGCGTAAATAAAAATTAATAATAAACGAATAATAACAATTACTAATCTCAAAGAAAAAAAAGTATTACCCGCCAAATCTACCTCCCCCTGTATAACTATCCCCCCACCGCCCCCCATACTCGACAGAAAGAACTGAGTCTGCTGCCCCGCACCCCCATGCGACTGGTTACCGTGGATACACGTTGCCGAGGTGACGCGTTGTCGCTGCACTGCCGCGGTGCTCCAGAGTTGACGGATAATTGCGGACGAGAGAGTCAGAGTCTGTGATGTCATCATTTATTAGCTTATTAGTTACATATTAGCGTTATCTTGGTCATTATCATCATTATTCTAGTCCTTACTATAGTGACGATGACTGTATTTATTTATTTTCTTAGTCATTATGGAAAATCATATCAGTCAATATCATCATCTTAGTCATTGGGCAGAAGTCACTTTAGTCATTATTATCATCAACTTAGTCATTATCATCAGCAGCTTAGTCATTATCATCATCAACTTAGTCATTATCATCATCAACTTAGTCATTATCATCATTAACTTAGTCATTATCATCATCAACTTAGTCATTATCATCATCAACTTAGTCATTATCATCATCAACTTAGTCATTATTATCATCAACTTAGTCATTATCATCTTCATTTTAGTCATCATTATCATCTTGTTCATTAGCATCATATTAGTCATTATCATCAAACTGGTTATCATCATCATCATCTTAATTATTATCATCGTCTTAGTCATTATTATCATCATATCAGTCATTATCATCATCATCATCATCTCAATTGCATCATCATCTTAGTTATCATCATCATCATCTTAGTCAGATCATCATCTTAACCACACTAATTTATACTTAAACGTTACAAAAAATCAATCTACCAAAACTAATTCACACTATCTACACGATTTTTTTTCCAAGTTTATAACAAGAGAGCTAGCAGAGACGATATGAACCTGTTCCGTGTGTGACGCTGGTTCAAGTTGTGACATCAGTCCCAGCAGATGTTGCGACGCAGCCAGATCAATGTTCTTTACTACCATAACTAGAAGCTCAAATACTTGCTTGCTGCAGTGCTTCAACTGCGGAAAAAAAACACTTAAAAATGTTACGGTTAAATATTTATATCTTTCCTTTACTCAGCAATATCCAGTAAATAGAAATAATGCAATTTTAGCAAATTTCATTTAAAATAAATGAAATTTTGAATTAAAATTTCATTTATTTGCTGCGTCGCTGCGCCGCAGCTGCCGCTGCGGCGCAGCGGCAGCTTTAGCAGAATCGAAAAAGCTGTCGAAGTACGCCGCTTTTGCTACCTCTCACGAGTTCGTCCC